>JAJOOS010003736.1:0-89887 GCA_029582725.1 Solanum chiquidenum
GTAAATATATATATATATATATATATATATATATATATATATATATATACTCATAATAACTAAGATTTAACCTCTGTATATCATATAATTAATTTTCAGCAAAGGGTGTGCATCCAGACATGTACGGTATGTAAGTGAAAAATATTACCTAAAAGCATTTGTATAGAATCTAGAAAAATACTATGAGAGGTGCGGTGGCGGGAATGAGGATATAGGGTTGAGGGTGAAGATGAGATGTGTTAGAGGGTGGAGTGGACACAATCAATAATATATGTGGAAGTCATTTTCCTTCTTGAATCCTACCTCATAATAAATGAATAAAATTACATCCCGGAGACTGAGAGGAACATAAAACCTAATCTCTACAAAAAAAAAAAAAAATCATTTTTAAGGAACTTGTTTTTCTATGTATATAGAGCATCTTTCAAAAAATTGACCAAACAAGCATGAGAATCGAACATTTGACAAATATTTTCCTCCATACTGAACACATCCTAAGACCAACAAATATTGTAATGGTATGAACAAGATCTTTTTTTACGTTTAATTAGAGGCATCAAGTTCAGAATCATGAGAAAGAAAATAAAATTTTGATAGAGAGTGTTTCCCCCTTTAATAAACGTGAATTAATGCTCACTAAAAGGTGAAACGCCTCTCTATCAATATTTTCTTATCCACAAATTCAAAACCTCTAATCAAAAATGAAAAAAATCTCATCTCACTACAACAATCCTAGGCAATAATAATTTTGTAAAGAAATATTTTAAATTTATAAATACTAAATATTTAGAGAGAGAAGAAAGAGTAACCACTTGAAAAAACCAACAAAAGGAGAAGAGAACCAATATTGTTTGGAGGCATATTGTGCTGCTGCTTGCTGGCTAATAATTAATACTAATATTATATATAGTGCAACATTTTACTATATAATATATAGTATAGTGTGTAGTTAAAAATTAAGAATAATTAATAAGTTATAATCCAAAAAGTCTAAGTTAAACATTCCGTAAAGTAAACTCTAAAGAACAAAATGCATGGTTTGTATTTGTTACAAAGGAAAACAGATTTTTTTTTATAGAAAATATTTTCCTAAACTATCACATTTTTTATTTATATTGAAATGGTTTTTAGAACATAATTTATATGATTTATTTTAGATTTATAAGTTTCAGTTTTTTTCTTTTAAAAAATTCATATTTAGCTAAATATTTTTACGTAAATTAGGACGGAGGGAATACTTCAAAAACTTCAAATTTGATCATTTAAAATTGCATGGCCAAACGTTTGCTCTAATAAGCAAAGTAATTAGAACATATAAATTGAAACATAGAGTATATCTTATATAATATTAACCTTACATTTATATATTGTGAATTTTTGTATAGGTCACAAGTCACAACTTGTTTTCTTTTGAGATAATAATTACTAATTCGGTCATATTTATTTATCAATATGATCGAAATATACAGTCACTCACAGGTTGCGACATTGACACGTGTAATCAATACATAGGGGACCATTTTCACTACAGTAAAATCCTTTAACACTACAAGTAAAATCATCTTCACAGAAAAATTGTTTGTTGCAAACACATTGGCTCTTGTAGCAAAAAGGTTCAAGCTTATAATAATCTTCTTTTTTACACAAAAAATCACAGTCACTGTCACTGTTGCAATGCAAATACTCAGTATTTATTGGTTCCACTTCATATAATACACCTATAACAAATAAGAACACAAAAACATGATTAGTATGGTTTGAACCGTGATCGGATGAATAAGATTACTTTATCATTAATAAATGTTTTAGATTAGACTGTGATAGGATAAATAAGACCACTTTATCATTAATAGAAGTTTTGGGTAAAATTTTCGGGACAAAAAAAAATCTTGAAGTAATTAATAGTGTTCGCTAATGACTTTTCGGTCTTGTAATTGAAAAATAACTACTATAGCGAATGTTTAAAATTTTACAATTGAAATCCCATGATATTTCAAATTACATGATATTATATTTTTTTAATTACAAGAGGCTGAAAAGCGTTGTCCTTTTGATGGACCTTAAGTACGTAAATTCAAATTAGCTGAGCCAGTAAATTATGAGTACCTTTGATTATAAAAAAAAGTAAAAAACATAAAAGAATAGGAAAGATGAAAAAGGAGAGGAAATTAAAGCTATATTTTGTTTTTATATATAAATACTTTTTTTTTATACATATGGTATAGGGGAGGGGGATTATAAGGTGAAGTGAACCCTTACTGACAAAGAAAAAGTTTTGATAACCAATCAACTGAGTTACTAAAATCTCCGGAAGAAAACTATATAATTATGTCAGTTGCATGAATAAAACAACGTTTTTTTCAAAAAAAATAAGTTAAATGAATTGAAATTATGGTGGAGTGGTAATTACGAGAGGCAAAGTCGTCTCTATAAGTGTGAATTCAACCGAATTCGATGATTTCTTATTCAAATCTTATATTTAAGCATTAGAAAAAGGATTTGTATCGTTATATGTATAATAATTAATCTATTCAGAATCTAGTAAGAAAAAATAACCTTGATTATGAATTCATTAACTATTTTTTTTGTTGCTCCGACTCTAGTAAGTACTCTTTTATTTTGTAACAAGACCAGGTTTCAAATTTGAATTCTAGAAATAAATTTATCTTTTGTGAAAGGCTCTTTATCTCAATAATAAAAGTTTTCAACACGAATTCACATTAATCGAACTTCAAAGCAAATATCGAATATTAAATAAATAAAAACTCCAAAATAAAATAAAATAAAAAATAGATAATTATATTTAGAGATCTAGAAGGAAAGAGAGTAACCACTTGAAAAAATCAACAAAAGGAGAAGAGGAACTATCATCTTTGGAGCCATAAAATGTTGCTGTTTTACAACTTATTTATATGCACTTGTAATATATATAAAAGTAACATTAATTGTGCCTAAATAAGTATAATTAATAAATGATAATCCTAAAAGTCTAATTAAGTATAATTAATAAATGATAATCCAAAAAGTCTTATTAAGTTAAACATTACGTTAAGTACATTCTAAACAACAAAATGCACACATGAGAAGTAAAATATTTTCCTTAAAATTTCTTATTGTCATTTCTCTTAACAAAAAAAGAAGAAGAAGTAAAACAATTACAATTTGTGAAATATATCCATTGAAAATGATATAGTAATCAATATTATTCATCACGTTTGTCACAACAAAGTCGTGATTATGTTTTTTTTTTTTTATATCGGTACATAATAATTTTCCTGAATTTGTTTGACGTACTCCAATTGATTTGAAATTTGGCTAGTTCTTTCAAAATGATCTGGTGATCAATATTCACTATATTCGTCATGACTATCATTGTTCTTTTTTTTAGCATTTTGGGATCATCAAAAACTAATTCATGATTGTATGATTCTTTTGTGTGTATTAATACATACTAATTTTCCTGAATTTGATTCACGGACTCTAATTATTATATTATTACATGAATTTTAACTTGTACTCACTTGTTAATCTAATTAGTGATTTGGAAAGTGACATATAGTAAATAAAATTATAAATGATAGTTCAAAAAGTCAAAATTAAGCATTTGGTAGTGTAAATTCTAAAAAATTAAATGCACACACATTATATATCTTATCTTAAATTTATTTTCTATAGTTTGGGATCCTATTAATTAGATATTACTATAAACAGTGTATGTAAGACATTTGTGTTAAGAGTAGCATTTCTCTACACCACTTTTAGCTAAGCATGATAGAAAATAATCCAAGAAAGTCAAGTTAATTTAAACATTTTGTAGGATAATTTCTTAAATAATAATAATAAGTAATTAATGGATAATCTGATAATCTTATCAAAATTTAATGTCTTAGAGGTCTAAGGGCTCGTTTGCTAGGATCAAGTTATCTCACGATTAGTTATTTTGGGATTAGTTATTTTAGAATTGTTATTCTATTCTCAATGTGGGATAAAAATAACACTATAATTCTGTGATAAGTTATCATGTGGTAGACAAGAGGGAGTTGCTCGGATGACAAGCACCCCTCTCTTTCAATCCTAAGGTTGTAAGTTTGAGTAACCAAGGGAGCACAAATGGTGGAAGAGATTAAAAAAAGTTATCTTGCGATTTTATTCTAACCAAACATGAAATAAACTCGTCCGAGGTTAATTTATTATCAAATTTAGTATAAAAATAATAATTTTGTGTCAATCTTATGGATATTTTTGATAGTTTTTAGAACTTATAGGTATTAGTAATGTTTCATAGTTTTTCAAAAATAAATAAATATGTTTCCAAAAATTATGCTCATGAAATTTCAATTAGAGTTTCACCAAAATCTAATTTCTCAAAAATATTTGGATATCTATGACTAAACGCTAAGCATTTTTTTTGTGTGAATAATAATCCAAAAAGACAAGTAAATTCATACACCATATATTATCATGATATGATATTATCTATTTTGAGTCAAACTGACATAATTTTCCCACAATACATCATTCAACTTTATATTACTTTTTTTAATTTATATGATATAGTTTAATTTGACACTAAATTTAAGAAATGTGTTTTTTTTTTCAATATTCCAAAATTGTTCTTAAAATAAATACTTTTTTAAATAGAAGAGTATACCTATGTGAACTTTTTATCTGGAACCCAAAATGGAATAAAATATTGATTACGTTATTAAATATTTATCAAATAAAAAAAATATGTATTTTTTTGGGATGGGCTAAAAATAAAAGTATATCCTACAAACTTTATTTGCACATCATATACAAGTATAAAACAATCTTTTCGTCTCGTCGAACCATTGACTCTGATTATTAGGTTAATCCAATTTAATAATACTCTTAACATAATATGATATTGTGGATGCTATTAAGTAGAGAGCATTCTATGATGGAGATTTGTGATGTAAGCTATCTAGTAGAATCAAAATGGACATTTGAAGTGAAGCCCACCAGGTGATTGTCTTTTTGCCTAAATGAATTGCTTGATTTTCCTAGTTTTAATCAGCTCAATGTATGCATGTCAGAAAGTAAATTTATTCTGCGAAGCTATGTCGTTCGGACCCTTCAAAAATATCGCCACACCTGACAGTGCATATCTTTTGGAGGATACGACACATACTGGGTGATATTTTTAAGAGTCCGAGCAACATAGACTTTTAGAATATGATAACTTATCAACAAAGTGTATATAAACTTCAATATTATTGAATAATCATTATTTTGGTACTAATATGATAGAAGTGCATGATTTGTCATAGTTGGACTCAAATACAACATACACACTAATTGAATGTATATACATTGTTTTCACTTATAGTGTATTTTAACTTGTTGTAGCTGCACGTTACGTGCTTTATTCCAAGTTACTAGTTGACTTATTATGAACGATTACATGTAGTTATCTTTTATGTTACACTATCAATGTATAGTTGTAACATGTGTATTCGTTTTTGTTCAACTAGGAAAAAATAATCAGTCTGCTGCTATAGCCATGCTACAAAATCAGTCACTAAGGTGTGATATATATTGTATGAATGAACAGTGGTAGGATAAATTAAAGCTAGAGTTTAGCTCAATTTCTCCCCTCAGTCTAATACAAATAACGGTATTTCGTCTAGCAATTCTCTCCTGGTATAAGCATGAACATTGTAGCTTATGAAGCATGTACAAGGCGCTTGCCAGGAATAGCATCAACGTGCTGATTGCTCGATTGCAGCCTATATAGTGACTTTCTTTGTTTCCTTTTTTTCGTTTGGGAAAAAATGGGCACCACCTACTATATATCTAATGATAAAGGTCTGTCTCGATTACTTCAGCCAATTCTTTTGTTAACTTTTCTGCTCTCTCATCTTGTCCACCTGCAAAAGTATAGACTCTGAATGCAAATTGGAATGCCTTCCAAAGCTGTGTGGCTGATTCTTTTTTGCTCCCTTCATTTGTTGGTCCGGCTCCTTCTTTCCCCCCCGCCATTGCTTCTCTCTTTTCCTGATTCGACATTGCAACATTATTTCAAAAAAATGTTAACCAAATCCATTACCATGGTGGTTAATGCGAATACCATGTAAACAGATGTAGAGAGTGTTAATCTGAATGATGCGCTATGCATTCCATATCAACTATCTATACGAGTTTAGAGATGTTCGAGAAGATTCTCAAACCTTATCGGCTAAGCAAGCTTAATTTCGGAGTTCTGATGGGATCTAGTGCATCAGTGCTCGTATGATCACATAACTCTATCTAAATACATACATTGAGATATACTTAAAATGCATTTCGAATTCATATCTTTGTATCAGTTATTCACAAGATTTAGTATTAGAGTGATTTTGATTGTACTTACCTTCAGGGCAAGTTCCATACAGTTTGAGGAAACATCCACCATCAATTCTTTGATGCGTACAAGGGCGCCGAAATCAAACTGAATTTTATGTGTTTTTAGTTTCTTGGATTCTTCATCTTTAGTCCTTTCTAGAGTGTCCACATCTCCTTTTATCTGTATGAGAGAACTATTTGTTAGAACTGCTAACACGAAATAAAGTCGTTGTGGGAAGTTTTGAGGTCCAGGGACTTAGTTTTTACCTTGTTGAAGTACCTCTCAGCTCTGGCAAGATGTTGGCCAACAGGCGAGGCCGGTTGCCAATTCTGTAAAGTAGAGACTATTGAATCTAATTTGGAATAGAGAGTTGCTGCCGTCCTCAACGCTTCCAACTTCTTACAAGGAAAATCCTCAAATCTTGCTAGGACCTTTACCAAGAAAATCTTTAAGCCAACATCCTGAAATGGTTAATTATGACACAAAAATAAGAAATGTAGAACGAACCTGAGATTCGTCTGTTAGTTTCTCAAGGTGGGATTCGACATAATTGTGGAATGTAATGAGCTCAGACATATCTGATGTATTGAAAGAAGCAATGGCCTTCTTCA
Organism: Solanum chiquidenum; assembly: GCA_029582725.1. Lineage (NCBI taxonomy): Eukaryota > Viridiplantae > Streptophyta > Magnoliopsida > Solanales > Solanaceae > Solanum > Solanum chiquidenum. The sequence continues at coordinate 6,958 of JAJOOS010003736.1, forward strand.
TCTCCTTGATTAGTTTTGCATGATTTTTAACATCCTCTTCAATTTGTTGGAAATATGCTGACCTGTGAGATATAATTCATAAATATAAAATATAAACATCATAGAATAAGTTGCCTCCTACCGAAATAATTAGTCTTTCGTTACAGTTTTTTTGTCTTACTTCCCTTTTTAGTCTGTTTCAAAAAGAACACCTTTTTCCTTGTTTAGCAACTTTTTAATTCTCAACTTTCCTCATTGCATGTTTAAGACCGCCAAATTAAAGAGCATTTTAGTAGTCTTCATTACTTTCTCAAACTCTGTGTCAAGTCATAACCAGACAAACGAATTGAAACGGAGGGAGTATTTGAGATTTCAGGAAGATCACCTCTTTGTCATCTCAGCCAATGCATCAGCCATTCCTGGTTTACCTCCTTTTGAGGCATTAAATTTTCCCTTGCCTCCCTTTTGTTTACCATCTAAACTAGATCCTTCAACTTTTCCCTTAAGAGATCGATAAAGATTTCCCATTTGGGATGATCTTTTCAGTTTAGTGGCTGCTTTCTTCAGTCGTGGATTTTTGGCACCTGCGAAAGTTGGTGGTGGTGGTGGAGGTGCGCCTCCCTTTTTCGTTTGCATGGGTGGAGGTGGCGCTGATCTTGGCGATGGTGGATTTGCAGCTCTCTTTCCCATTGGCATTGGTGGTGGTGGAGGTGCAGCTACCTTTCCCATTGGCGTCGGTGGAGGGGGTGGTGGCGTTGCTCTATTTGATGCCTTTGGTGGAAGTGGATGTGGGGTTACCATACCCTTTAGTCCTTTGTGAGGTGAACATGGAGGTGGAGGCGGAGGTGGAGGTGAATGTACATTTTCTGATTTCCTGGGAGGTGGCGGCGGAGGACAAGGCACCGCTCTATTTTTTGATGTAATTGGAGGTGGTGGAGGTGGAGGTGTTACTGTGTTTTCTGATGTAATATGGGCTGGTGGTGACGCTGGTCCTGGCTCCTCGTTCTCACACGAGGAATCTGGTTGAGGTTCTGGCTGAGGTGATGTTGGTACTTGCGATTCTATGATTTTTGGTGATAAAATGTTTGGAGAAGGTGGTACTGATGATTGTTCTGTTACATTTGATTGCAACCTAGAAATTGAAGATGGAGGTAAGAGCACATCAAATGTAACGCGAGCTGGGACTGCTTGACCATTTGATGCACCGGTCCAGAATATTCCACCCTTTTCCGATGCTTTCTCCAGGCTATTCAGTAGAATCTCCGGTAAGTCCATTAATTCACAATCTTGATTTGCTTCTGTATTTGACCCTTTTTCATCGACGTCGCTTCCTAGCTGAACTGAATAGCCTGAATCTTGATTTGCATTGGGGATCATGTGGAACGAGAGACGTCTTACCTCAATCGGGTTCTGGTTTCCAACAGCTTGAACCTTGAGTGATAGGAGAAGAGGGGAAGTGATAGAAGCCTTGCCATTCTTCTTTGAGGAATTGGTTATTATCTCAGGGAGGACTGAAGTTGGAGAGCTCGAAAGGGAGGAATTGTTGCTCGAGTAAATCTCCGAAAAATTCTTCTCAAATGCGTCAGGTGAAGGACTTGTTTCTCTCGTCTGATCATCCTCTTCCTCAGTCTCGTCCTCATGTTCATGCTCATGCTCAACCTCATCCTCATGCTCATGCTCATGCTCATGCTCATGCTCCTCCTCATCCTCATCCGTCATCTCTGACATCCTTTCACTAGCTAACTTGATAATGTCGTCGAGCAATGCCAACACTACATAGGTAATATAAGAAAATCATTATAACTGCATATCGATGGGAAAAATACAACAACATACTAGTGTAATCCCACAACTGAGGTTTTGGGAGGGTAGAATGTACACAGACCTTACCCCTACCTTGGGAGGCAGAGAGGTTGTTTCCGATAGAGCCTCGGCTTAAGGAAAGCATATCAAATTAGATTGAAAAGGAAACAACTAAAGTGAATGGATCACTGCAAAATACTATAGAAAACATGACAGTATTCTGAAAAAGGAATAATAACTACACCAAAAAAGTGCAATAATCAAAGTAGAAGAAACAATAGATAGTAACAGAAATCTACAAACAAGAAACTACAGAGAGATGATCATACCATATTCAAAATCATTTAGTTTACTGTGTGAGTTCTCTTTACATGTAATCATCCACTCATCATTTCCTGTCCACATTTCCCCAATTGATTTCAATATATCACAAAAGCATCTCACTTTCTGAAAAAAAAGGGAAACTTTAATTTGGTGAGCTCAATAAGTTGTGATTTTGCTTATAAACAACAGTACTGCATATATACTAAAAGTGCTCAACTTAGGGAGTAAATTACCTCATGTATTGATGTCCCATCTATTTTTGACAACGAAAAATTCGGATTGATCGAAGGGAACAGTTTATGTAGATCTCTCAGAGTTGATATCAGCAGCTGTGGAAAAACATGGCCATGACAGAAAAAGTTGGTTAAAGAGACACTTCTTGTTATTCTCTTTTGAAAATGGCATTGACATTTAAGTGAGTAGAGTGATAGTATGTTGCTTGGACTCTTCAAAAATGTTGACGGGTGCATGTCGGATCCTCTAAAAGTAGTGCTTTCTGGAGTTTCCGATATAGGTGGCGAAACCAGGAACCTCGTGTATTCAAGATGAAGTATAGACAAAATACATAGATATACACCTTATTTTGGCTTCAATTGGCAACTAAATACTGCAACTTTGAGAATGCACATCATCTAGACACATCAGCTCATCCCCACTGTGTCTCGTGGACACCCAATGTTGACGTGACACATAAATTTTGGAGGTGACTAGATGATCATTTTGTAAGTACGACTGTTCAACTGACACCGAGGAGACTAGTTGAAGTTGTTTATACGTGCATCCTCAAAGGTGGAGTGTTCACTTGCCAGTACTTGAGGCCAAGTTCAGGTGTCTTATCTATGTATTATGCCTTTAATATATATGTATACAAGGTGGTTTTTAAACCTATGTACATAACATAATTTCTCGATGAAGGATGTTCACTGACCAACCCTTCAACTCTACGTAGCTAAGGTTGTTATCCGTGCAACAGTAATTTTGGAGAGTCCGAGCAACATAACTGAGTGATTTAACAAGTGTTGACGACAAACTAACAGAAGAAGTCATATATGTACCTCATTTGCAGATTCAGAGCCATCACAAGGAGAAAGATCAAGCAAGTGTCTCAATGTGATGATCTTGTTTCTTATACCTGTCATTATTCTGAAGTTACTAGCCACCCCACATGAATTTTGAAAAGTTGGACTTCTTGTAATTGCTTTCACCCCATTTGAACTATGCACTCTGGGACTTTTTGGTGCTTTCACCACATTTGAACTTTGCAATCTGGGACTTTTTGGTGCTTTCACTCCACATGAATTGCGCGATTTGGAACCTTTGTTTGCTTTTGATCTTCTTGGTACCAACATGGAAGGTAATTTCTTTATTACTCTAGTATGAAATCTCCTAGTTTTACGTGTGTCTTCTTCCTGAAAAATAATAATATTGTTAGTAATGGTATTATAACAGGGAGATCTCTATTGATACATCAAAATTCAACATGAGCGAGTTAAAAGGGAAGTTCAGTGCACAAAGCTCATGTTACACGCCAAGGAAGAGCCTGACCACATTGTGCTTCGTACACAAACCTCTCACTATGCGCGAGGAAGAGTCTAACCACGTTGGGTTTATTATAGGTATCATTCATCAATTTATATGTTAAAGGAAAGCTTGGTGCACGAAGTTTCCATTATGCATGGCCTCTTCGTTACATGGCAATAACTCTTCCCGTTGCGCCCAATAATGTTCTCTCACCTCATGGTCAAAGTTAACTTTCTTTGATTTCCATGGAGGTCCCCAATATGGTTTACACAAAAGATTTCCATAGAGGTCCCCAATAAAATGAAAAGAAAAATTAACACATTTATGTTTGCACTTTGCATGCATGAACAATATTTTGGCATAATGAAAAATGCAATATTATGTTTTTCTTCTTCATATAATTAAATAAAGATTCTCAATATGCAAACATGTTTTTATTAACATTACAAATTTTATGAAAAAATATAGAAAAAAATTACCTTTAACAAAGAAGGTTTCCTGCGGAAAATGAAAGGAACAACACCACAGAATACCCCGCTCGCCATTTTCAACGAGTAATAACAAGTTACTTTTTTTTGGAAAAAGGCTTTTCGAAGAAAAATTAGGAAGAAGAATTAACGTTAAAAAAATTTCAAATTCCTATGACCAAAATTTATGTTTTGGTAATAGAAATTTTAGTTAAAGATGTTTGGGAAATTGTTGAAAAAAAGAAGAAGATATTTTTGCCTTTAGGCTTTTGAGGGAAAACTGGCTATTCCAAAATCATCTTTCATGAGGACAAAAAAACTTTTTTTTCTTTCTCTCCTTCGTTTTCCAAAAGAGAGAGAAAAGAAAGAAAGCAAAAAAGGTTCATTAATTATGTGGAAAAAAAATTATTGGTTTTTTTTTTGGAGGCAAAAATAACCATTAATTTTGTCCTGGGGTTAAGTGATTTTATGTAATTAAAAAAAATAGATCAATGGATATTTAATATTTTTTAATATTATTATTATCATATTATTATTATAAGATTTGTGTTGTATAGATCTTTTGCATGGATGGACTTACCATTGTTAGAGTCGGATTTAAGGTTTTAAATTTGATGATTTTAATCTTTATATTAGGGGTTGTTTGGTTGATGGTTAAGAAGTGAATTATTCATGTATTAAAACGAACATAATTAGGAGTAACATGTTTAATGATGGCATTTTAGTTGTTACGTATAAAATTCAGCACATCAAGTATATATGACTTCGATTGTCGATTTAAAATCTTGCATAATTAACGATTTGTGATTTATTTTATGTTGGATAGAAGATGAAATAACTAATACATAAATTAGTAATGCATAAATAAGTAAGCACCTTGCATAACTAATCACTCATTACTAATACATGTATAACTCTAATTAACCAATAAATAAACGACAAGAAAAGGTATAGAATAATCAAGATATATTATGGATTTAGTAGTAAATTAAAAATTCATAAATTTCAAATTCTGACTTCGTCATTAATCAGTAATATTGACAAAAAAATTTAACCTGTATATGATACAAAAGCTTCAAGCTGAATTTGTAGTTGTCACGAAAATGTTATAGATACATCAGATCTCTCTATTATAATTATTTTCTGTAACAATAATTCATTATCCAAGTTCCTTTAGAGTCGATTTCAATGTTATATCATATTACATATTCTCACTGACAACATTTTGCTATAACAATCATAAAATATCCGAACAAATACAATGTTATAGAAAAAAATGATTAAATGACTATTTTGCCCTTGGTAGAATCCTATCCTTGAAGGCCTCCACAGTCAATCCTTTCTCCAAATAAACAATATTTGAGGGGTCAAATGGTCCTTTTATTCTGTCTATGCATTTGATCACTGCCCTTGCTGGAAGCACACTTTTTGATGGATCTGGACTTGTCCTATAACTCAAGCATGATGAAAACCCCTAAAAATAATAAATAGCACAATTAATCAAATATCCATATGGACAAATAACAACAAATTACTAATTATATATATCATCAGACATCTCTATACTAATCATACAATATATTTTACTACAATCTCTAAGTTTTCTATAGAATCAATTTTTATGTTATATTACATTATATGTTTTCTATAACTTCGTTACTTTATAACTGGTAAAAATACTAGATAATTTCCTTTTTAGCTAGTTTTAAAAAGAATGACACATTTTCTTTTGACACAATTAATATCTTATCTATGTTGGACCCTCACTTATTTGGCAAAAATCCGTAAAGACGTACTCTTTTTAAGGGTAATTTTGAAACATTACAAAATCTGATCATATTCCTTAAACTACATATTTAGTCAAATTAAATTATTAAATTGAGACGGAAAAATAATTAACTAAAATTTTAGCCATTGAAGTAAAAAAAAGAAGTTAAATTTACCTTGAAAATTAGAACTTCAACATCTTCCTCATCTACAAGAGCTTTCACAAGAAGAGCTTCATTTCTCATAGATTGACTATAAAACTCTAGCATTGCTAATTCCGAATTATTATTATTATCTTCTTCTTCATCATCATCATCGTTATCGTATATAATTCTTCTCCTTGCACGGCAAAGCACGATTGTCAAAGACCTTGTGGCAGTCGATTTATGAGAAGTGATAAAGGAGGAGGATTGCGGAAGACTGACAATAGTTTGAATTGAATTGGAATTATGATTGGGAAAATAGTATGGTAAACATTGTGAATTATTGCATTGGAATAATATTCTATGGTTCAACATGTTAGCCATAGGATAATGTACAAAAGGATGAGGTCCAAATTGGAGGAGCTCATTATAAACCACTTAATTTTTATTTTTGGGATAAATAATGTTCTATAGTATAAATTTATATTTTTAAATCGTATATAGTATTTTATAAGTTATGTTTTACGTATTTATAACAAGGCATAAATTTAATTTTTAGGAGCAAAATTAAAGACATGTCCATTAAAAGGACAAAATTGTGCAATTGATTCTTCTTTGAAAGGGTGAATTTCACAAATAAATTTTTTATTGGGGGCAGATTACTAATACAAAAAAAATTAATGGCTACTTTCACCACTTGAATCGATAACTTATTTCAATTACATTAATAAAAAAGAGTGACTATTTCCGAATTTTGTCCCATTATTTTGTCCATTGTATTCATTAGTGATACAGAATTTACAAGCCCATATATCAATGCTGAAACAAGCCCAAGAAAAAAAGCCCAATAGTAGAATATATCTTCTTTTTTTTTTTTTACATAAATCTTAAAGTGTTAAGAGGTAAATACATTCTATCTCTATTTTTTCCAAATTACAAAAAATTCTTAAAATTACAGGATCTCGGATACATCAAGAAACCTGCGGATACACAGCTCACGGATGTATCTTAGAGGGGAATAGGGATGTATCTGAGAGGGGGAGAAATGTATCCGAGAGAGGATAGGATTTCCTTAATAATTTTTCATTCTCACCACCATTATTATCCAAATAAATCATTTATGTCAATTTCCTTAATAATTAATATTGAAATAATGAAATCGTTATCAAGGAAATCTTTAATCTAAACAAAGTAATATTATTTCTTAGATAGATAATACATTCATACTACTAATTGCCCTATTTCCAACATAGCGAAAAATTGCTATCAAGAAAGTACATAAAAAAAAAACCACCAAAGGTGGAGATTAGACATATTAATTAGCAAAAATACAGAACCGGTGTATTAAATTTTTGTCCAAACCACCTTGAGAAATAAGAAGGATGAACAACTCATGCTTGTACAAAAAAATCCCAATACAATGGTACATGGGATTGGTCATGAGAATATGGTAACCTCTAAGAGTGGATAGATACAAAGTGTGAAATACACAGATTCCATGTCCCAAGCTAAGAAGACAAAAGTAAAGGACTTCCTCTGTGGACGGATTCTGAAATTTGGTGTTCCTTCAACCAGTTTTTGACTTCACTGGGAATAGTTGAATTCTGCGTGAATAAGGTATATTTCCTTCGTTTTTCACCCATATTAGCAAGGTAATCTGCCAAGTTATTTACTTATTTACTTTAGCAATGTAATTACCATAGAATTAATCTGACCAATGAGAGTTGACATTGGAGTGATCATGGAGTCAGATTCTATGTCAACATTCTTGTATTCGTACGTTAGTGATGCACCATTTCATTCCCTGGAGAATAGCGTTGGATTCAACAACATTATTAGTACAGTCTCCATAGTACGTAGTCTGAGTAAGCCATGATAAAAAAAAAAAGCAACTATCATCCCTGAGAATGCCTCATCCACCAGCGCTACCTGGGTTTAATTTCCCTTGCTGCATCCATCGGTGTTCAATTTGAATCTTTCAGGACTTGGTTTACTCAACCTAAGACATTTGATGATATGTTAATCTTTTAATTTGTATTACAGTGTTGCTTCATTGCTGATTGTAATGTACTTTTGGAAACTGACAAAGGAGCTACATTCTGATCTGACGGATAACAAAAAATTGATAATACTGCTTGGAAGGCTTTTGATGATATCCTCGTACTTATGACTACATCGGGCTTTCCAAATTTCCCAATAAATGAATAAAGGAAGGCAGTGTATTAACACTGAGTGAACTCTATTCTTTGTGTGCTTAGCCACCAAGTAATAAGAGTGTCTCTTATTCTGTCTTGTCTATTGTTAATGCCACAAGAATTTGAGAAGAAATTCCAAACTTCATTAGCGAGTTCTCCTTGTTTGAAGAGGTGATCCATATTTTCTATGCATCCTTGCTCACAACAGATGCACTTTGAAGGTCCATGAACAGCTTCATCAGTTGGTAGTTTATTGGACAACAACTTGAGCATGAAAAAGGAAATCTTGTGAGGGACCTGTTTTTGCCAAGCCAAGTTCTGGCAATAGTAAGGGTATGTTACAACGAAAAAGGAAAAAGAACTTCAGGTCTACAAGGTGTAAACAGTAGGAAATCACAGCTGTAAATTGCTACAGAAAATCTGAAAGTGAAGAAGAAGGCTTAAGTTTTCTTGAGTTCAATTTTTTCCACAAGATGTTTCATTACATATGGTTTATTTATAGATAAAGTGTGAGAATTACAACCACATAATAAGCAAAATATTTCACACCAAACTATACACATATGTGGCTCACTAACCACCACTCATTTTAAATCAAGACTACATATCTTACTACAAAATATCTATTATCTAGGAGTTTCTAGACAAAACTTAATTTTCTAATATATCTACTACAAAATATCTCCAACCTGGGAGTTTCTAGACAAATCTTACTTTTCAAACATATCTACTACAAAACATCTCCAATCTAGGAGTTTCTAGACAAATCTTAATTTTTTAACACTCCTCCTTAAGATTTTACATTGAAACTCCTTGCAACAATCTTTGAAACTCAAACTTGTTAGTGGAAAGAGCTTTGGTCAGAATATCAACCTACTGATATTCACTGATGCAATGTACCAACTTAACTTTACCATTCTTCTCAGCATCTCTTACATCATGAAACCTTATGTTGATATGCTTTGTTCTTCCATGTTGTCCCGAATTTTCAGCCATCGCAATAGCTGATTTATTAACGACATAGATCACTGTTGGTTCTTTTGGCAACAAATTCAATTCCAACAAGATCTTTCTTAACCAAATTGCTTGATTTGTAGCAGATGCAGCAGTCACATAATCTTCTTCTGCTGAATATTGTGCTACAATATCTTGCTTCTTTATGCTCCAAGAAAAAATGCCTGAACCAAACGAAAAATAATAACCAGAAGTGCTTTTGTAATCATCCAAACATCCACCCCAATATAGCCAATAACAACTCCATTCTCCACATTTCTATACCAGATTCCATAATTAATCGTCCCTCTAATGTACCTTAATACCCTTTTAGCGGCTCCAAAATGCTTAGTGCTGGGACTTTGCATATATCGAGATAACAAACTGACAGCGAACATTATATCTGGCCTAGAAGCTGTTAGATATAATAGACTTCCAATAAGACTTCTATAAACTTTTGGATCTGCCCTCTCTGCGCCATCATCCTTCATTAATTTTTCATTCATAACAAATGGAGTTGCAACAACTTTGCACTTGTCAAGCTTGAACCTTTTTAACAGATTCATGGCATACCTCTTTTGGGACAAGAAAATTCCTTCACAAGATTGAGATATCTCCATTCCCAGGAAAAACTTCATTTCTCCTAGATCAGACATCTCAAAAACTTTTAGCATTTCATTTTTAACTTCTTGAACCGCAACAGGATTCTCACATGTAATCATCAAATCATCGACATAAATTGATATCATAATCAACATCCCATCCGCTTGCCTTTTGAAGTACAAAGTAGGCTCATTTAGGCTTATGTTGAAGAGTTGAGACATCAAATGAGAATCCAGCCTACTATACCAAGCTCTTAGGGCTTGTTTAAGACCATAGAGAGCCCTTTTAAGTTTTGACACCTTATCTTCTTCACCTGCAACTGTAAAACCTTCAGGTTGTTCAACATAAATGTCTTCCTCAAGCAATCCATTGAGAAATGCAGATTTGACATCCAAATGGAAGATTTTCCACTTGTATTGTATTGCGAGAGCGACTAGAAACCTTATTGTCTCATGCCGTGCAACAGGAGCAAACGTTTCTCCAAAATCCACTCCAGGCTGTTGAGAATAGCCTTTAACAACAAGTCTAGCTTTATGCTTGAAGATGGAGCCATCTGAATTGAACTTTGTTCGATAGACCCATTTGACACCGATAACATTTTTCTCTTCTGGCCTATCTACCCACTCCCAAGTAATATTTTTATTAATCATGGCAAGTTCCTCTTCCATTGCTGAAATCCACACTTTGTGGTTTGCTGCTTCTTCAAATGAGGATGGTTCAACAAGAGTGAAATTGCATTGCTCATAAACTTCTGCTAGCGATTTGGTCTTCAAAACAGGAGAGTCTGTAGTCAATTCAACATCTGAAATATTTTTTGTTCCAGCAATAGGACTAGAGGGAGTATCATCTTTTTGCTGATTTAGAGTTGCAACTGAAGTACTCCCACCTTAGTTCTTCACAACAATATCTTGATCCCAATCATAGTGGCTAGATTCATCCACCTCAAGATCTCTACTAACAAACACCTTCTTACTACTAACATTGTACACTTTGTATCCTTTTACAACTGTACTATAGCCTAACAGAACACACAGTTCTTCCTTGATATCTAATTTGCCTCTTTTAGCATCAGGAACATGTGCATAACATACTGAACCAAATACCTTCAAGTGTCTTGCAGATGGATTGATACCCTTCCATGCTTCAAAATTGTGGCATGTCTTGGACTGCTCTAGTTGGTAATCTATTTAGTAAATAGACAACGATATTGATTGTTTCAGCCCAAAAGTATTTAGGCATCTTCTTTTCTGCCAACATGCATCTTGCCTTCTCCATCAGAGTTATGTTCTTCCTCTCAGAAATCCCGTTCTGTTGTGGAGTGTAGCTAACAGTGAATTGTTGTTGGATACCCAAATCTTTACAATACTTGTTGAACTGATATGAAGTATATTCAGTTCCATTATTAGATCTAATATACTTCAATTTACAACCACTCTCCCTTTCTACCATAGCTTTGAATTCTTTGAAAACAGAGAACACTTGATATTTGCTACTAAGAAAGTAGACCCATGTCATTCGAGTCAGATCATCAACAAAGAGAACAAAATACTTGTTTCCACTCAAAGAAGTCGTCCTCGCTGGTCCACATAAATCGATATGAACCAACTCTAGCTTTTCCTTAGCTCTCCAAAGACTTCCTTTAGGAAAAGATCGTCTATGCATTTTACCAAATTGACATGACTCACAAACATCTCTACACATGTCAATTTTGGGTACTTTAAGCACCATACCCTTTGATTGCATATACACTAGTGAACTAAGATTATAATGACCGAACCTTTTGTGCCAAAGCCAAGTATCGCTCAATTCAACATTACAAGAGCAAGTATCAATAAAATAGCATGAAATTGGAAAGTAATTGTCAATCATGCTAATTTTAGCTACTTCATATCCTTTAGGATCATAAATGACACATTATTTGTCCTTAAATTTAAGAGAATAATTTTTATGAAGCAATTGAGCAACACTTAACAAGTTTTGAGTCAAATTTGACACATAAAGAACATCATTAATAATTTTCGTACCTCCATCAGTAGGAAATTTTACTGACCCTCTACCGTGAGCTTCCACCAATGCGCCATTTTCAAGCTTCACTTTGGTTCTATAAGATCTGTCCAAGGTAACAAACTGATTTTCATCAATCTTTATGTGCCTTGTGCACGCGCTATCAACATACAATTTACATTGGTCAATATGTGATGTGTGTGAGGCCATGAAAACCTCCTCCTCTAATTTTTCAACTTGGTGATCATCTGCGAAATTCACTCGATAGGAAGACTGGCCACTTTGATTTTGCCTTTGCCTGCAATACTTCTCAGTGTGACCATACTTCTTACAATATCTACATTGAATTAGAGACCTCTTTAAATTCTGCCAACAATTCCTCTCTAAGTGGTTTGTCTTCTTACAAATGCCACAAGGTGGAAATTTTTCTTTTATCAACAAATCACCTTGATTTCCACCAGATTTATCCAACCAGACTTTTCTGCTTTCCTTTTGATGTTTGAATTTATGCCTTGCTTGAAAGGCATCTTCTATTATCCCTTCACTTCTCATAGTGACTCGTTGCTCTTGGACTTGCAATTTAGAGATTAGTTCGACTATTGTAAGAGTAGTCAAGTCACAAGACTCTTCAATAGCTGAGAGTTTTTATTCAAACTTGTCTGGAAGGTTGACCAAGATCTTCTCTACAACTTTCTGATCTGGAAAGGTTTCACCAAGTATTCTTATCTGGTTCACAATCTCCATCAGCTTTGAAGAGTATTCTTTCACACTATCTAAGTCTTTCATTTTCAAAAGCTCAAACTCTCTCTTCAATGCTAAGAGTCTAACAGACTTTACTCTACTGCTGCCTTCAAACTCCTCCTTTAACTTATCCCAAGCCTCTTTGGTTGTTTCACAAGTCATAATCCTCATAAACATCACGTCTGTAAGACTTGAATGTATGCAGGTGAGAGCACATAGAGATCTAGTCACCAACTCATCATACTTCTTAATTTCATTGAGAGGTGCATTAACTCTCAATGGCTGGACAACAAGTTCTCCAAGCTCAACAACTTTCCATAAGTTGAGAGCCTTTAGATAAGCCTTCATTTTAATGGCCCATATGTGATAATTCTCTCCGGTAAAAGTCGGAGGACCTATCGTTGGTTGATTTTCAGGTGCCATGAATTTTTTCAGCAAGCAAATTCAAGAAAGAACAGAAAGTAGATGAGCGAAACAAACAAAATTTGATTCAGATCTCTTAGGAAATAAGCTCTGATACCATGTTACAACGAAAAATGAAGAAGAACTTCAGGTCTACAAGGTGTAAACAGTAGGAAATCACAGTTGTAAGTTGCTCCAGAAAATCTGAAAGTGAAGAAGAAGGCTTAAGTTTTCTTGAGTTCATTTTTTTCTACAAGATGTTTCATTACATATGGTTTATTTATAGAAGTGTGAGAATGACAACCACAAAATAAGCAAAATATCTCACACCAAACTATGCACATATGTGGCTCACTAACCACCACTCATTTTAAATCAAGACTACATATCTTACTACAAAATATCTACTATCTAGGAGTTTCTAGACGAAACTTAATTTTCTAATATATCTACTACAAAATATCTCCAACCTAGGAGTTTCTAGACAAATCTTACTTTTCTAACATATCTAATATAAAATATCTCCAATCTAAGAGTTTCTAGACAAATCTTAATTTTCTAACAGGGTAGTAGTATTACTGCTTCTCAGTACTTGCCAGACAGATTTAGTGGTGAAAACACCATTTTGATTTGGATTCCAAATAGGGATGTCATTATTGTGTCTCATAATGCCAATGGTAGCAATATGGCTAACAAAATAAGTAGTCAGAACACTATTAAGCTTAGTAAAATTCCAACCATCACTAGTTGCTCAATTTGCTTAATGGTAGTTTTAGGGACAAGATATGTAAAGGAATCGAATAAAGGATAGAGTTTATAAGAATGGATCTACCACCATGAGAAATCATCTTACCTTGTCATCCTTGCATTCTATTAGCCACCTTAGAAACTAAGTTACCAAAATAAATAACTTTTTTGCTACCATTATAACTAAATAGGAGCTCCTAAGTAATTAAAAGGAAAGTACTGCTGGTCATAACCAGTAATCTTCTTGATATCATTAATGATAGATTGAGAGGTGTTGGAGTTAACTAAAAAGCAAGATTTACTCTTGTTTATTAGTTGTCTAGAACAATTTTCATATATGGAAAGCTTATGCATCATCGATATAAGAGATCCGTGTGCGGTATACTTTTTAAATTTGAGAATCAAACGATTTATTTCTACCACAATTATTTCATATGCCTTGTAAATATTTTGTATTTTTAATTTATTAATTATGACTTATAGCCGCCAGGCCAGACATACGGGGATCGTTGAAGAAGTGCCTCAACGCGCCGCAGTCAGGAGTGGAGTTAGGTGGGGTTCAAACTAACCCAATAATTTTTCCGTAGATCCTATGTTTGTATTAGAAAATTTTATATATATATATATATATATATTAACTTATTAACCCCTTAACAAAGTTGAATAATAGCTCAATGATAAGGAAGGACCATCAAAATGCTTTTCCATACCAGAGTTATGGGTTCAAACCCTACTATCATCAAAGTTAAATTTAGAAGCCCCAAACTTTTAATCTCGGCTCTATCTCTGGACCCGACCTACATCCACTACTTTGACTCTTAAAAAGGCGAATGAATCATTTATCCTATATTCTATAGATAGTTTTCAATATATGTAAATATGAATTTACGATCAATATATGTAAATATGAATTTACGATCAATATATGTAAATATGAATTTACGATCAATATATGAACAATATAGCCCAGTATTGACTAACTTAAGATAGTGATACATGTAATTCAAAATAAATGTTTTTTCATTTTACATTAAAATTTAATGCTAGAGTATAGTCATTTTTAGCAACATTTTAATAATATCTTTAAATACCAACATTGATTGTGGTGCATTGGTGGGAGTGTTTTACCCTTAACCAGAGGTCTCAGGTTCGAGCCTTGGGTATGGAGAAAATTCTGTTGGGAGCGCCACCCCCAAATGAGCCCAGAGCGCGATCCGGATTTAGTCGGAACTCCAATGTGGACTTCGGACACCGGGTGGAAAACCAAAAAAAAAAAGTCTTTAAATGAAGAAACCAAATTTTGACTTGCAAACATGAATTTGATTGATGGAACTTGAAAGTTGAAAATCATAGTCTTGACTTAAGAGAATCATATGAAGATTCATGATCTTGAAATATTAGATCGGTATACTTGCCTCTCTTATTTTGATTTTTTCTGTATTATCGCTACTTATTTTGAAATTGACAAACATACTATGACGATATTCCAAAAGGCATGGAAGGAGGTAGTATATTATTTATGGTTAGAACGAATTCAATAAATTTTGTTTAAATTCGGTAATTTATATTAGAAATTATATTAAACATGTATAAATATTTAACTATGATCTTATTAACTAAAACGAGTTATCGATTCAATGACATTTCAAAATCCATAAACCTCAAATTTTGACTTTAACTTTGTCGCAAAGCACCTATCTTTTGATAACAAACATAGCTCGATATCCGTGTAATTAATAAAAAAAAATACAAAGAATTAAATTCTCAGTATATTCCACGCTATCTAGGGTTTAGGCAATGGAATAGAGATTGCTCCACAAAACATGACAAACAATTGTGATCGACCTCATTTAGCTAGGGTTTAGGAGGTTGCTTTGATAGAGCGTGACTATCGCTAATATCAGTAACTCCAATTGCGTTTTAATCAAAAAAAAATTAATTGTTTTGCCCTTGAAAAACAAAACATGACAATTAATACTGGACTGCAACAGTATTATATTCAAATAATTGAAACCATTTGAAGAATAAGTTCGAGGCAAAGTTGTATTTGACTAACTTAAAATATGTTGTGCAACACGAGGCTTTATTAGTGTAATAAAATAAAGGGCAAATTACAGAAATCACATACTTTTAAGGCAAAATTATAATTTATCCCTTAAAAGTTTATAATTACAGAAATCCCTCAAACGGATACAATAATATAAGCGTTGATACATTAATCTGATGCGCGAGATACATTAATCGTTAAGTAAGATACATTACATTTTATACATGATACACTAATATGATGTGCGAGATACACTAATCTGATGCACTGATACATTAATTTGATGCGCGAGATACACTAATCTGATGCGCGAAAATAAGGGATTTTGGAAATTTGTAAAACTTAATTATAAGGGATATTGGTAATAAGTAAACTAAAAGGTGAGATTTCTGTAATTTTTCCTAAAATAAACCTAGCTACCTTATCTACTATATATATGTAATATAAAGTCGTTCTTTGACTGATAATAATTGATTAGGATATAAAATTAAAATTAAAATTATTTATTAACTATTCTCTCTGTCTCAAATTACTTGTTGTCATTTTTAAAAATAGTTATCTCAAATTATTTATTGTTTTAGAAGTTTAGTACAAAATTAATTCTTTTTTCCTATTTTATCATTGCTAAAAATTATTTTTGAAGAAAACAAACACCTCAACCGAGTAAACATTTAATGAAGATTAGAATTATATCTTAAGATATAAATAAGAGTAAAATATTTTTTAAAAAAGAATTTCATTAATATATTACTCTATTTTTTTAAATGCGTAAAAATAAAAACACAATAAATAATTTAAGACGAAGAAAATATCTAAGTCACTTTAGACAAGGTAGCCACTATTTGATAGTCTAACTTTCATAGAAAATAAATTGTTTTTTTAATCATCTTAGAAAGCGTTTGGCAATGTTAAGAATAACTTAGAATAAATTAAAAATAAGTTAAAAATTAAAAGTAGATCTTTTCTTATTTTTTGTTTTTGACTTAAAAGGTATTTTAGTTTCATTTTCTATTTTTAACTTAAAGACTACTTTTCTTAAGCAAATTCAAACTGACTCTGTACATTAAAAAATAGTGGATGATTTTATTTTTTTATGAATAACGACGGTGGATTTCTTTGTGAAGGAATATCCGTCACTTGCCTTTTCCAGCATATTTTTATTAATTTAACAAAATTTTCAAAACTAATTTATCTTATAGAAATATATAATTGCCAACCTAATGTGTTGCGTAACACATAAATATTATTAGTATAAACTTATCTATGTATGAGTTGTTCTTTTCAGCCTCTAAAATTGACTATCCAGGACATAAAACTAAAGTCTATAACATTATCATTTAAAAAAGGCAAACTTACATAAAATCTACTAATTTAGGAGTTAATTACTTAGATATACTTTAGTTTGTAATATAATGTATCTTACCAGATTTTGATGCTTCGCAAACAAGTGGGCTTGCGACAACTCTAGCCATCTCCACTATGAGTTACTTTGTTATTTTAGGGTGTCCAAAATACCATATATACCAATATAAGTCAAAACTTTACGTGTATATATCATATAATTTTTCGACGAAGGGTGTCCAAGGTGGCTTCGCCCCTGATGTTCTAGATACATTGTATCCAACTGAATTCGCATGTATCTGAGTTACATAGCAAATCTCGCTAGCCTCCCTCGCCTCTCTCCCATCTCGCTCGCAACTCTCCCATGTATCTGGTATCTCAGATACATTTCAATCCCTCCAGGTTCATACAGATACATTTATCTAGTGTGATCTAGTATGATTCACATGTATCTGGGATACACACAAATCTCGCTCGTCTCTCTTCCTATTTTTGTGTATCTTATAGCAAAAATGCATGTATCTAAGTGTAAGATACGTATGAAACTCTTAATTAGTAATAAAATATGTGATATTTTGAAAGTACAAGTAATAATAGTATATATGATAATAAAATATGTCTAATTGTATAGTTCCTTTAAAAATCTCTTCTATTAATAACCATCGTAATAAAGATGGATAGAAATTAAAAAAACTCCTTACATAGACGTGAATAAAACTTAATTAAAATCTCAAAACGAGTATAAGACTCTGGGTGAAAATTAAAAACAAAAAAAGTCTATATATTTATTTGAGTGATCTTTAGTTTGGAGAAAGACAACTTTAGACTAGCCACAAATTTCCAAAAGGTGAATAAACTAAAATACGGAATTAAAATGTCTAATATCAATCACAAGAGTTTGTCTTTAACTTGCAATTTTGTGAGAAGAAATTTTAAATACTCATTGAAATTATTTTTCAAATTTTATATTTCAAGTTTGAAATTAAAATAATGTATCGGATGGTATGATATGCACTTATTTGAAATAATTATCCACATACTATTCAAATATTTGAAACCAAATCTATTTGAACAAGTTCAAGGCAAAGTTGTATTTAGCCACTACTTTCCATGTGTCGTGCAACACGAGATTTTTAGTGTAAAACTATATTAGTATTTTTCTTATTTATAAGTAAGTTATTTGACCAAAGACTTCATTTAATTTCATAGTCTGTCGATTAGGGATGATGTTGACTAATAATGAAGTGTTGGCAGTAGCTAGTGGTAATGATGGTTGACAGTAGAGGTTGATAGTGATAATTGATGATAGTGTTTAATAGTTTTGACGGATGATAGTGATAATTAATTATGATAATGAATAATGTGGTAATTGACAATATATAACTGACAATTGGTGATTGTTGTAGTAATTATGGTTGGTGATGATAGTCGTAAAAAAAATATATATAGATCAAATAAAATGAAAAAAATGGATTAATTGATTAGGACATAAATTTGAATTTTCTAATTATTTTAGCACCAATTAAGAAATTGAAGAGGTCTAGTAAACCTTAGACATGCTAACCACCATTTGTCAGTCCAAATTTATAGAATTATTTTGTTGTCAAAATCTCATTATTATAGTTTTCAAATAATTGAGATGTCAATGAGAATTAATTAGTAGAGAATATAGAACATGTCATGCATGTGTACCCACATACGGCGAATACTTTTCCACTTAATGACATTGCTAAATATTTGTTTAAGTGATCGAATTAATTGAATAAAAGATAATTTATCGAATGAAGAGAGGGGTGGGTCTCAGATTTGAAGTCTTATGCATGCCTTTTCTTGATCGAGCTCATTCCACGTAGTATGTTTAATGTATTTAATCTTTTTTTATATATTGTGACTATTATATTAGAGTGAGGTTTATTCGATATGTATATGTTGATATTAGAGACCGTCTTTTTGTGTCAATATATATACTTGATTATATTAACTATTTTCTTTTACATTTTTTTATAAAATAAGAATATAACCTATAAATGAAAAATGGGGCCACAAAAAACTGAGAGGCTGGCCAATATGACTGCAAAGTCTCTTCCATATTGATGACCATTAGAGTTATTCGTACAAAAACAACCATGACGTTTAAATAAATAAATAGAGTGTTTTCTTAGAAAAATAACGGAGTTTTTTTTTTAAGATTCTATATGTAAGTAAAAGAATATTGTTCTAAAAGTATTTGTATATTTAATCTAGATAAATATTACACAAGATTGGGGTTGGAATAGGGGTAGGGGGTGTGGGGGTTATGAACGATGAGATTTGAATGTTATCTTAAAAGCATGAACTCCTAACTTGAATGTTAAATTACTATAATATTCCTAACTTAGGTTGTGACTTTTTCGATGAGTTGTGACTTTTTCGATAAGGTTGGGATTTTTAGATGAGTTGTGACTTTTCCAAAGAGTCGTGATTTTTTCAATAAGTTGTTACTTTTCCAAAGAATCGTGACTTTTTCAATAAGTTGTGACTTTTTCAAAGGGTTGTGACTTCTTGAAAAGGTCATGACTTTTCATATAAGATACAAAAAACATTTGTTCATACTACCCTTTGTTGACTATAAATAGAGGGGATTTCTCTCATTTTTCAACCACAATTTTTTTAATTTTCTACTCTTTTTCTTGCATTTATAAATTTTTTTGTGTGATTTATTGTCGTTGAGTGAGTTCGAAGTTTAGCGGAATATGAGGTACCACTATTCTGATGAAGTAAGTCGTTCTATCCTAAGAGGGTATATTCCATAACCTCGAGTACTTACAATAATTAGGAGATAAGACTAATTACATAATTGAACCTCATCAAATTGAAATAAATATATACATTATTGCATTTAACTAATAAAAAATTTCATTGACCATCTTCATAGGTTTGCGTGAATAAGAGATATATATGATGACCCACGTTGAACATTCACAAAAGAATCTGCAATATTATTTTTTGCTAAGTTTATTATTCAAATCTTCGCTTAAATAAGCAATATTATTTACTATAACATATATTTTTGGAATTGGTAATCATGTCCAACGCATGTGTCAAAAAACGTGTTACCTTAAAAGCATGAACTCCTAAGTTGAATGTTAAATTGCTATAATATCCCTAACTTAGGTTGTGACTTTTTCGATAAATTGTGACTTTTTTCAAAGGGTTGTGATTTTTTGATGAGTTGTAACTTTTCCAAAGAGTTGTGACTTTTTCAATAAGTTGTGATTTTTCCAAAGGGTTGTGATTTCTCGGAAAGGTCACTTTTCAATGAGTTATGACTTTTTCTGATAAGTTGTGACTTTTTTCAAAGGGTTATGATTTTTCGGTGAGTTGTGACTTTTTCAATATGTTGTGACTTTTCCAAAAGGTTCTGACTTCTCGGAAAGGTCATGACATTTCAAATAAGACACAAAAACATTTGTTCATACTACCCTTTGTTGACTATAAATAGAGGGATTTTCTCTCATTTTTCAACCACAATTTTTTTAATCTCCTACTCTTCTTCTTGCATTTTAAATTTTTTTGTGTGATTTATTGTTGTTGAGTGAGTTCGAAGTTTAGCGGAATATGAGGTACCACTATTCTGATGAAGTAAATTGTTCTATCCTAAGAGGGTATATTCCATAACCTCAAGTACTTATAATAATTATTTTTTTGCTTAATATATACATTAGTATGTAATGTTCCAATATATGAAGTTAACATGATGTAGTCTAAATTCATTTGTTTTTGTTAACAATTTTTCTTGTGATGTAAATATATGCTTCTGAACATCTTTTTCCAAAATTATTAAACTTCTTTAGAGTGAAAATATGTGAATATATATGAATCATTTAAAAAATTATCAATTACAAAATAAATTTTATATTCAGTAATATCAAATATTGAATAAACATTTTCATTTTATCCCTACACTAAATTAAAATGTAATAACTATATGAAAAAATAGTAACATTAATTAAAAGTCATATTTATTTATGTAAGTATAAAATTTATTAGAAATACATCTATTGCACATTAATCCTTTAGTTATAACATTATAAATTCTCTTAGTTATTACTAATTATTGCAAACGTTATTCACACTATTTAACATTCTTTAGTTGTAATATTATGAATTCTCATAGTTATTACATTAATTATTTCTATCTTTCATCTTTTCTTGTATTAACTTTTGACCAATAATTTTTCATATTATTACACCGCCCCTATATATGTGATAACGCGATGTTATTTTTTCCTAGATGAATCGTGCTTGATTGAATAAATTGAAAATCGTTTACAAGTATATGAATGAACTACATCTTTGTTGGGTGTAAGATAAACAGGTGATTATAAACTCATTGATAATAATCTCATGCAATAACCTAAACATATCAATATTCTATTACACTTAATTTCCGTATGACTATATTTTTGAACAACAAACCGTATGGGCACAAATTAAATATCAGTAATATAGGAGACTATTTGTGCAAACTTTAAAAAACTTACATTTAGAAAATCTAAATAAGAAATTTGGTCAAACTGTAACTTAAACACTAAACTCAAATAATAAAATCCTACAATTCACAAAACTTTGTTCCTCTCTCAACAAATATCTTTAGTTGAACAACAACAAAAACAAATTTTCTCTCTATGGATTCTCAAAAGTCTTTTACTGATGTTAACACCCCTCAAATTTCATTAAATCATGGAGAAAATTTTGGTATCTATGTCTTCATTTTGTTTTAATTTGTGAAAGATTTAACTTGTATATATTATTTATATAAATTTTTAAAACTTTATTGCAAAAAAAGGAATCTTTTCTCAGTTAACTATGGACAGTCAAATAACTATCTTTGATTTATGTGTACAGTCAATCAGAGACAACAATAAAAACATCATCTATTATGTTATAACTTATAAAATAGAAATTATTATACAATGATTAGTTCTAAAAAATAAAATGTAGTTGTTCTCTTCACATGCTCATATGACATCTACACAATTTAACGTGGGATACACGTGCAAAGCACATCTGGTTAGATGATAAGGAAAATATACAACAAATATCGTCTATAAGGTAATATCACTGAGATACGACTAATTACATGATTGAACCTCATCAAATTGAAATAAATATATGCATTATTGCATTTAGCTAATAAAAATTTTCATTGACCATCTTCATAAATTCGCGTGAATAAGAGATATATATGACGATCCACATTGGACATTCACAAAAGAATCTATAATATTATTTTGTGCAAAACTTATTATTCAAATCTTAAGTTAAATAAGCAATACTATTTACTATAACATATATTTTTTGAATTGATAATCACATGCAACGCATGTGTCGAAAAACTAGTATATATATATATATATATTTGTCGCTCTTTTTAAGGTTATATATAACCACATTTGACCAGTTGAATATATTCAAATAATAAATTATATCTTTATTATAGTACCAATTTTGCATTCATTACTATAAATAATTTGTATATATATATTTGTTGCTTTTTTTAAGGTTATATATAACCACATTTGACCAGTTGAATATATTCAAATAATAAATTATATCTTTATGATAGTACTAATTTTGCACTCATTACCATAAATAATTTGTGAATGCAATGAATAATATGAACCACTAACATAAATTATTTTTTTGATATATATATATATATTGCTTTTCTAAGGATATAAATAACCACATTTGACCAGTTGAATATATTCAAATAATAAATTACTGATATCTTTATTATAGTAAAAAATTTGGACTCATTACTATATATATGAAGTTTATATATATATATATATAACCACATTTGACCGGTTAAATATATTCAAATAACAAATTATAACTTTGTTATAGCACTAATTTTGCACTCATTACTATAAATTATTTGTGAATGCAATGAATAATATGAACCACTAACATAAAAACTTCATATTAAATAACTTTATAAAATTACGTCAATACTTTCACATGGATAACATAGGAAGCATCTTTATTTTTCCTCAGAGAATCTTTAAGACTTTTCAATGCTTCACTATCAATTTATTTCTAACTAGTGGTTTATATTATTTGTTGCTTTCACAAACTATTTTTAGTAACAAGTACAAATTTATAACAACAATAATAACAATTATTTGTACGTTGAGATGGTAGAGAGGTTATAGATTCAAACAAAATATATCAATAATCAAATATGTAAAGTAAATACAATAGTAAAGAAAAACTAATCAGTACTATAATAAAGATATACTCATAGGCCTTCGGGATGACTCAGTTGATTTGGAGGGTGGTTATCCACACGGATGACCCGGGATCGATCCCCCCTCAATGCCTTCTGAGTCGAGTCTGTCGCATAGGGCTTGTCTAGTGCGGTTTACATCCCCGGTGTGGTTTGCAGGCTATTACACAATGGGGGGTTTACCCAGTGCGCACAAAGTGCTCACCACAGAGTGCTCACCCGAAGGGCAGAGGCTGCGGCAAAGGTTGTAGCGGCTGCGGGTTATCCTGGGGTTCCAAAAAAAAAGATATACTCATACTGTTTGATTTTACATAACCTCTATATCAAACGATATATCATTTTATTTGTCCATTTTAATAAATTAATTAAGAGAGCTTCATTTTTTATTTTATTTTTTTACTATCATTCATATTAAACGACTACGTCAAATAATAATAATTAAATCTAAAGTTCCAAACATCATAAATAAAATTAACCCAGCAAATATATATACCTCTAATTAAACTTTATTTAAGAGATATAACCCACTATTAACGTCAGACGTGTGTGCTTATTCCTTCTTATATTCACTAAGTTACATTCGAAGATAATTTAGTTATTTTAGATTTACTATGACTGCTTATAAATTAGGACTCTCAAAATATCACATGTGTCACATATATTATTTTTAAAATATATTTAAAATATTATAAAAATAACTAACAACAAAATTATAAAATTAAAACAAATACAATAATATATATTGGACCCGAACTCGTTTGGACTTTTGTATATAAGGGTCACATTAAGGTGGCTCTACATAACCAAAATAGGCACAAATACTATTCAACTATACCATTTTTTAGATATATTTTTTTGCTACATCTTTAATGACCTCATTGCATGACTATTTCACACGTAAATTACATGAAAAACGTTTTTATCCATGGCTGCAAAAGTCTTTTCTATATTTAATTTAAATGAATAAATATATTTAATTCGTACAAATAACAACAACCATGATGCTTAATTTTGTGGTATATACAAGTTTAGTTTTTATATATGCAGACAACAACGTACTGGCTTAAAAAAGACTAGGCCCACGATTTTCATATATAGCGGCGTTTGGTCGTGAAAATAAAATTATTTCGATTTTATTTGAAAATATTAAAGCTAAAATAGTGTTTGACTATACTTTATGCGGTAAATATTTAGAATTTAAATGTATTTTATATATTTAAAAATAAATATAAAATATAATTTAAATAGAGTTATTTTATTAAAAAAATATATGGGTAAATTTGAAAAAGAATACAGAAGTGAAAACAGTATTTTTCGAATAAAATTTTAACGGCCAAATGGTGAATTTTAAATAAAGTAAAGAAAAAAATTTGAAAAAAAGTAAAAAAAAAATCATGGCCAAACGGATCTTAGAGTTTCCATACTCCGATAATATACAATAACAATGTAAAGACTTTTTATTTTTATATTGTTAGTAATTTTAAATGGTAAAAATTTTTATGGAATATTTTTTTTTGAATACCTTTGTTTAATTGTGCATCCAGTTTTTATAAACACCAGATATGTAAAATAATAGACATTTAACATAACTCAATTAAAAAGTCAGTTCAAGTGAAAATTATCGTGGACCACATAAGGAAATCGTCGTACATAGTACCCCATCTTCCACTTATAATGTGGGAATTCAACCCCGGCCCTAACATGTTCAGACTGGACATCTAGAGTATGAACAATATAAGATGATTATGCAATAGGTAAATCGTAAAATTGAGCTGAATTTAATTTTGATATCATTGATTAGAAATGAATATTTTAAGGCTAACTCAACTCAATATAAAAACTCTCACAAGTTACACATATATATTTTTTTAAAACACATGTTGCAAATTATTTTCCTACTAAAAAGGGTTGTGATGGAGTGGTAATTAACTACTTCTTTATCCTTAATCAGAGGTCTCGGACTTGAGTCCTCCTGGGTACGGACTACCCCTATGTGGGACTTCTCAATGCAAATTCGAATTTAACTGGGCTCCAATGAGGGTACCGAACACTTGGTGGAATTTTTAAAAAAAAATCCTCAATATGGAAACTATCATATATTACTCTCTATATATAGTCCTATAGTTCCCTTGAATATTCCACAATCACTCTCTCAAAACATCAATTCAACTAAGAACTCTATACATCATTTTATTAGCCTCTTTCTTTGCAATTCTCATGGATTCCTCATCATTGTCTTCTATTGAATCTCTTGTACATGTAATCAAGAAAGATTTGTTCTCAAACCAAGACAATTTCAACACTTTTTTTACCAAAACATCTGCCTATGACATTGCTTGGTTGGCCATGATTCCTTTTAATAATCAAGAAA
The DNA here is from genome assembly GCA_029582725.1 of Solanum chiquidenum. Taxonomy (NCBI): domain Eukaryota; kingdom Viridiplantae; phylum Streptophyta; class Magnoliopsida; order Solanales; family Solanaceae; genus Solanum; species Solanum chiquidenum. The sequence goes on from JAJOOS010003736.1 coordinate 32,680, forward strand.
AAGAAGCTAATGGTCCTATGTTTGATAGTTGTCTAAATTGGATTCTCAACAACCAAAATGAGCAAGGGTTTTGGGGTGAATCAAATGGTGAAAATCTAATTCCCACCATTTATAGTCTCCCTATTACTCTTGCATGCATGGTAGCACTCAAGAAATGGAATGTGGGTGAAAGACACATAAGAAAAGGTAAATTAAAGTAGCAAAAAAATTGCAATTATATTGTTACTTAAATCTAATTTATGTTGTTCGGATTTTCCACAAAGGTAGGAGTAAGGTATGTGTATATCCTATCGTTTTCAACAACGGGGCTAGGGTTTTCACTAATTAAGAAAGTTTAAAATATGAAAAAGTAAACACACTAAGAAGTCAAAGAGCTAGGGTACAACATGAACCCTATATATATATATATATATATACTTCCTCCATTCCAAAATAAGTGTCACTGTAACCAAATATAATGTTTCCCAAAATAAGTGACACGCTTTAGGAATACAAGACAAAAATTTCAACAATACCCTTATACTCCATCTAACTAATTCCTCCATTCCATATTAATTTAATTTTTAAGGCACTTTTTATTTTTCAAATTAACTTAATTGTTCAGTTTTCAAGACTACTTTTAGAGTGTTATCCTTCATTAGTTAGTATTGGAATTAGTTATTAATTAATATTTTTAATCATAAATTTGACAATAATTAATAAGGGTAAAAATGGAAAACTATGTTTAATTTATGTTTTAATCTACTTTTCTTAAAGGGTGTGAAACACCTCAAAAGTTAAATTAATATGGAATGGAGAGAGTAATAGTGTTCAGTTTTCAAGAGACATTTATTAAATAGGGATAGTTTAGTGAATTAACTACACATTGTATTTTGTTGATTTCCAATGAACGTGATTTTTGCTAAGTTTCTGAGGGAGTAAACAGTGCAATTTTTTTTTATCAAAGGGGTTCAGATTGACCCTGCCGGGCTCCACTCACATAAACTTTACTTGTGGAATATTAATTACAGTACTGAATATGTCGTTGTCGTTGTTATTATTATTGTTGTCACTTTAAATGACATTGGATGTGTTGTTATTTTCAGGCTTGATATTTATTCATGCAAATATGAATACACTTTTGAAGGAAAATTCTCAATGTTTTCCATGTTGGTTCACAATTGTTTTCCCTTCAATTCTTCAGCTTGCAAAAGCACAAGGCCTTGAAATTATTATTGTCAATGGATCAAACAAATTGTTATCTGATATCTTCATGAAGAAGAAAGCACTTCTTGAAAGGTAATAATATATTATAATTTTCATGTAATTTATAATTGCATGCATGCAAAAGAGTACACACAGATCTAAGGCGGGTTCTATTCGTTCAATTTAATTGATCGTCCTCTCCTTTTTATGCATAAAAAAATATATTTGTTAAAAATTTCAAAATCATTCTGAATTTATTAACTCTAAATTTTGGACACGTTGGCTAGATAGCTTTACAAATAGAATTACTCAACATAAGTTTAGTTTATAGATTTTAGACCACAACGGGTTCAGAATATATTATTTTTATATCTTAAACAAAAAATTTAAAATAAATATATAAAATTTGAATCAAAATTATAGAAAAATAAAATTATATATATACTAAATCAAATAATTAGATGATATGCATGTTTTTGCTGAATTCTTTTGAATCCGCAACTCTAATGATGTTTTTACATACACAAAAAAATGTGTACGTAAAATAAAACTATATACTCATTTTGACCACACAAACTCTACATAAAATAAATAAAGATTTACTAGGTTTTTTAGTGATGGATAATTTAGGTTAAAGGCAAGATTATATGTTTGGATAATATACATATTATTGTTCAATTTTGTTGAACCTGTAATTAATTACAACGATGTATTCCCCGTCTTTAACTACATATATAAGAAAGAAAAGTATATACATAAAATAAAATCACACATACATACATATTAAACTTGTCTCACAAAGAAAAATAAATAGTTTTAATTTACTAGGTTTTAATTATATATTCACCAATTTTTTTCTTCTTTTTTTTTTCAGTGAAAAGCTCAATGATAATATTGTTAATGAAGAAGATGGTTCTTTGTTCCAATCTCCATCTTCCACAGCACAAGCTTTCATGTCTAGTGGAAATAAAAAATGCCTTGAATACCTCATGTCAATTGTTCAAAAGTGTCCCAATGGAGGTTTGTTATAAATATTCTTACGATTTCAATTTACATGTCTTACTTTTTTTAAGTTTGTTTAAAAAAGGGATATTATTTTTTTATATTTAGTAATTGTTTACTTATTCCTATATCCTGACATGACATATTTTTGATGAATATTTTGGTACATTAAAAAACACAGAATTCAGATGTCTCATTTTATTTACTTATCGTGTTTAGTGAAACTAAAACATATAAATAAAACAAAGGTAATATTATGGTATTCGGATTAATCAGCACACGACTCGATTATTCCTTCGATGGGATATGTATATGTTATAAGCTTTATACACTTTATCAGCACGTGTACTAAATAACTCTATCAATTAAAGTATAGGCATATAAAAAATATCATCTCTACTATAATATTTTTTTATCTTTACTTGGATATAAACCTTAATATTCCATATTATTTGCTCATTTTGTTGAATATTCTTTTTCTTAAATCCTATTTTAATTTTTCATGATTTTTTGCTCTCTCTATTTTGGCAGTGCCTTCAAGATTTCCAGTGGATGAAGAGCTAAAAATGCTTTGCATGGTTGATAACATACAAAGAATGGGATTGGCTAAACATTTTGAAAAAGAAATTGAACAAATTCTTGACCAAGTTTACAATAATTATCAAATAAATAATTTGAAGAATAATAATGAGTATTTATTATCATCAGAAGAAGAAAAAATAAGTGATGATTTACCAGAGAAATTATTAAAGGACTCATTGGCTTTTAGGCTTCTTAGATTGCAAGGCTACAAAATAAATCAAGGTACTTTATATAATCTAACTTTTTTCATGTGAAATATATTCTTTTGGTACGACAAAAGTTATTTTTCAGAAAATATTTTTTATCGGAAAATAAATAGATTACTATCAATATTTTTTATGTTCAAACACTCAATAATTTTATTCTTTTTTTTGTCTATTGTAGGAAGTTTTTGTTGGTTTCTTCAACAACCACAAATAAGAGACAAGATAGAAAAGAACAAAGAACAATTTACATATGTGATGTACAATGTTTATAGAGCCACAGATTTAATGTTCAATGGAGAATCTCAAATAGAAGAAGCAAGATTTTTTGCCAGAAATTTTCTTGTGAATAATGATAATTTATCATTATTTCCAGCACTTCAAAAAGTGGTAATTAGTACTAGTACTTAATTAACATAGATTGTTTAAACATATTTTTTTATTAGTGGTAACTACATACCCTTTATCTTTAACCAGAGGTTACGGATTTGAGTACCTGGGTACGAAATCGTTTTGTTAGAGAGCGTTTTATACTCAATGTAGGATTTTATGGTGTGAATATGAATTTAATTGGGCTTCAATATGAATACCGAACACTAAATGAAAAAAAAAATGTAAATTTTAATTAATTCATATCTAATATTTGTTAAGATTTTAGTAAATGTTTTATGTATGTATCTATACTTCATATCGAAACTATTGAGTTCAGATGAAGTTGTAGCTGAAACAATGTTGTTTTACATGCTAATTTTTTTTGTTTATTTGTAGATTGAGCATGAGTTAAATGTACCATGGTTTGCTCGATTAGAACACCTTGATCACAGATTATGGATTGAATTAAATCAATCTATCCCTCTCTCTATTGGAAAATCTTCATTTTATTGGTAAGTATATGTTTTTTTATTTTATTTACATAATTTGTATATTATTAATTAATTAAAAAAATGTTATTTTCTTAGGTTGTATTATCTGCAAAATGAAAAGTTAATGCAATTAGCTGTGCAAAATTATGAATATCGACAGTCAATTTATAGGAAGGAATTGGAAGACCTAAAGAGGTACTAACACAATTCCCTTTGATCTTCATAAATAATATTATATCGGTAATTTTAATTTTTATGTACTGACAGTATAAATTATTTGTTTGATCATAAAATTTGATTAAATATTAAAAATTTATCTTCGAAATATTTTGAAGTTTCTAAAAATGGGCCCAAACTAGTTCATTTCAAGTCACAAAACTTCAATTTTTCCCCAAGTAATGTGCATGTCCGAACTCCAAACACAACTTTAAAAACTCAAAATTTTAAATTTCAATTTCAAATCTATGATCAAACAAGAGCTAAAATATTCACATAATCAAGATTGAATGCACTGTTTGGTACGGATTTTTAGAATTCAATAGCTTTGATCCAGACGTTATATTTATCTTAAAAAATCATTAAATATGTACGATTATATAAATTTTAAAACGTAGAAAGGACTAGAATCCAGAACCCTCATAATTAGTATAAACCATTTTTATATTATTAGTGTATATAAATTAAATTTGTATTATATTACATCATTCTAATCATTACAATAAAGTTTTTTTTTTTTCTATTTTATGTATTTATTTATTTTATTTTATTTTATTTGTGGATTTGTAGGTGGTCAAAAGAGAAAGGCCTTGTAGATATTGGATTTGGGAGAGAAAAAACTACTTATTCTTATTTTGCAAGTGCAGCAAGTAGTAGTAGTTTTCTACCTTATGAATCTTTTCTTAGATTAATTGTTGCAAAATGTTCCATAGTTATTACTGTTGCTGATGACTTTTATGATGAAGAAGCCTCTTTAAGTGAACTTCATATCTTAAGTGAGGCAATACAAAGGTAATTCAATAATTTTATATATATAATATGATCGTGTAAATATTTTTTTTATTGTTAGTGTATAAAACTGAAGCTCAATAATTAATTATTATTTTTTGTCATAGGTGGGATGCAAAGAATCTTGATGGACCAAGTAAGATCATATTTGAAGCACTTGATGATCTTGTGTGTGATGTTGCCAAGATGTATCATCTTCAACACAAAATTGACATCACCCCACAACTTCGACATATGGTAAGTTTTCTCATCTTATTTTAATTTTCGGTATATAAAAGTTAAACTCAAATTCGAAGAAAAATATATGAACCATTGTTTATACCTATAAGTAGGGTATAGGGAGGGGTACATCAATATTTATCGAAAGGGTGATCAGTTGAATATCCTTTAATAGAAAATTGTGTGGTATATGACGAGATTAAGAATATCGCCAATGATATTCAAATTATATATATAAAGAGAGAGAGTACTATAATCTTTCGATGATGGATGTTCAACTGAACACCCTTTGACCTAAGGACTCAAATATTATTATTTTATGCATATACCTATTATTATTGTACACCCTCAAAATTCATTTCCAAATATAAAATTGTTGTTGTTTTACGAAATGTTTACACAAATAGCTGGTCAGATTTACTGTTTACTTTTTTTAGTCGTACACATAAATTATATATTGATTATACAAAATTATACACATATTATAGATATATTACATATCCATCAACTATATTTAAATTAATTGATAAACGACTATTTAAGTTAATTTTTCTTATTTTGTTTTTTTTTTAAAAGTGGAAGGAGACATTTGATGCATGGATGATGGAAAGCTTATGGAGTAGAACTTCAAATTTGCCATCTAGGGATAAATATCTACAAGTTGGCATGATATCAATTGGTGCACATATTTTAGTTCTTCATGCTGCTTCTCTTGGATGTTCAATTTTGCCAAATCAAATGTTTGGGCCAATCAATGGCCAATATGAAAACATCACAAAGTTGCTCATGACCACAACTCGTTTGTTGAATGACATCCAAAGCTATCAAGTAAGTTCATTAATAATTCCATCTCACAAAGTTTATTACGCCTTAATGAAATTATTTATAGTTATATTATTTTATATAATAGAAAACGTAACGAGGGTCCTGCTGATATAAAGTGATGTCAATATATTGTCACAATTCAAACCCTAGGGGATATTTAGCAACGAATTTTGTACCTAATTCCTATTTTTAGTACTATATGAATTTGTACCTATACTAATTTTTAATGGTGCATGATTTTATTGATCATATGCAGAAAGAAAGAGAAGTTGGGAAGATGAACTACACATTGCTTCATTTCAATGAAAACCCTAGGGGACAAATTGAAGATTCAATTGATTTTGTGAAAGTGATCTTGGGAGATAAAAAGAAAGAATTTCTTGAAAATGTTTTAATGGATGGATTCAATGATATGCCAAGAACAATGAAGCTCCTTCACCTTTCTTGTTTAAATGTGTTTCACATGTTCTTCAATTCTTGCAATTTATTTGATACAAAATCAGCAATACTTGAAGACATAATGAGAGCTATTTACATTCCACTTGGTCAAAATGAACAAACTCAAATAATGCCACTTCAAGAAAAGAAGATAAAGAAAAAGATTGAGATTGTCAAAGTCAATGCATGTGTCAATCATGTGAAAAACATGAAACAACAAGTTGGTATTGGGATAAGTTTTGTTAAAAGGCAAAATCCTAAGAATTATAATTCTTTTGGTTGGTCTACAAAAGAGCTTGCTTCATATAATCTAAGATTATGTTTCATGTAATTGTTGAAAATATTATTATAGTGAAAGAGTGATTGCAAAAGTAACTCTTGCAAGGAATTGGGCAATCACTTTTTTTTAATATTGTAATAATATAGTATATATTATATTTCAAGCATTTTTTAGTCTTCATATTCTTCTTTAATTTTGTTCCTGTCAAATTTCTAAGTTGGCATCGGCATATTATTATTTTTTGGTGATAGGCAAGCTCTTAAGAATTATAATTAATATCTTTTGTCCACAGCCTAAATATTTTAGTATGTTGCAAGAAAGTAGTAACCTAGTCTTTTTTTTTTCCTAACAAAAAAGTAAGAAAAATCTTATTATCCAACACCATAATTGTTTGCAATAAATTTTAAAAGTGATAAAAATTAAACAGCAATCACAAATAAAATATGAAGAAACATAATTTTATTGATTAAGATTGTGAGTACAATTTTTTTTTCTCCCTTGATTTTTTTCTCAAAAGATTTATAGTGATTCGAGTGTCGTTAGTGACGTGTTTCTCGAATTAGAATGATTGATTTTGATCTCTCTATAAATATTCTAGAATTCACAGAATATTCGAGATGCCTTTTAAGGAAATATAGTATCCTTTGACATGAAGTGGAGTTTAGGGTTGAGTAGCCTCTAAGAATCCTAATTAGATTTGCACACACCTTATAGAATCCCACAAAATTTCAATGTCTACAATAATTATATATTTATAGCTCAATAACTATGGTTTTTTGAGGACTATCTAATTTGTTTTTTTTTTTAGTTGAGAGTCTTTTAAAAATAATTTTATTCTGTGTATATTTTATATTTTTCTCAACCTCACTTATTACATTATACTGATTATATTATTATTATTATTATACTAACTCATCCATTTATGAATTAATTAACATCGCTTATGAATGAACCTAACTCAATAATATTTTCTAACAACAACTTGATTACCAATTTGATTTTAAAAATAATTTTTCTATCTTTACCAGGTATAGAAGTAAAGTTTGTATATATTTTATATCTTTCTCAACCTCACTTAGTACATTATAGTGATTATATTATTATTATACTAACTAATCCATTTGTGAATTAACTAACATCGCTTATGAATGAACCTGACTCAATAATATTTTCCAACAAAAACTTGATTACCAATTTGATTGAGTTGACTTTCAACATGACTAAGTACCCATTTTGATTGGCTTAAAAAGTAGTTTTAAGTCAGAAATAAAAAATTAAATTGAAATGACTTTTAAGTTAAAAAATAAAAAGTAGGGGGAGATCTATTTTTGGTTTTTAACTTATATTTTAAGTCATTCTTGACCTTGCCAAACACTTTTCAATTTATTTTAAGTTATTTTTTATATTTGTCAAACACTTTCAGAAGTCAAAAACTGACTTAAAAATAGATTTTACCAACTTTTAAATCAATCCAAACACCCTCTAGAAACACTTAAACCACAATAGGAACTTCCAACAAATATGTCAAAAAAATTGATTAGGAACCAAAAAGATAGAACTTTTATAAATGAGAATAAGAATATGGTGCATTAGATAAGATTTTTCCTTTCTTAATTAGAAATTTCGAGTTCGAATCATGAATATGAAAAATGTTTGAAAGGAATATTTCCTCCCAAATGAAATTCTATTTTATATAAATATGAATTAGTCAGACTCCAATACGAATAACGAATCTATGATAAAAAAAAAAAAAGACTTATAAGTATAAAAAAGGGGGAAAATAAAAATTGACCACTCATTTTTGTTGCTTCTTCTTCACAAACAAAGAGAAGAAAACTCCTTTGCTATAATGGAGGAAGAGCAAAACAAATCTCCTCTCCTCCATTATTGGGGAAATACTTCAGAAGAAGATTACTATACTCTCCAAGGTATCAAATCTACCAAATCTTTTTTCACTTCACCTAGAGGTTTAACCCTTTTCACAAGATCATGGTTACCCACCACAAAAACCCCACCTAAAGGTATCATTTTTATGGTCCATGGCTATGGAAATGATATCAGTTGGACATTTCAAGCAACCCCAATTCACTTAGCTAAAAAGGGTTTTGCTTGTTTTGCTCTTGACCTTGAAGGGCATGGCCAATCTCAAGGTCTTAAAGCTTATGTACCTAATCTTGATTTAGTTATTGATGATTGTTTGTCTTTTTTCAATTTTGTTTTGACCCAAAATCCTGAATTTCAAGATTTGCCTAAATTCCTCTTTGGTGAGTCAATGGGTGGTGCAATTTGTCTTTTGATTCATTTGAAAAGACCTAAAGAGTTTAATGGTGGAATTTTGATAGCCCCCATGTGTAAAATCTCTGATAAAGTGAAACCCATATGGCCAATTGCTCAGTTCTTGACATTAGTTGCAAGATTTGCACCAACTTTGGCTGTTGTACCAACAGCTGATTTGTTGGAAAAATCTGTTAAAGTACCTGAAAAAAGGATTATTGGTGGGAGGAATCCTAATAGGTATGTTGGAAAACCAAGATTGGGTACTGTTGTTGAGCTTTTACGTGTGACTGATTATGTTAGTAGCAAACTGTGTGATGTGAATATGCCATTTTTGGTGTTACATGGGAGTGCTGATGTTGTTACTGATCCAGAAGTGAGTAGGGAATTGTATAAATTGGCGAAAAGTACAGACAAGAGATTGAAGATTTATGATGGTATGATGCATTCTTTGTTGTTTGGAGAGACTGATGAAAATGTTGAGATTGTTCGTAGTGATATATTGGCATGGTTGAATGATAGATGCTGAGCAGGGGCGGATCTAGAGGAGCTGAATGGGTTCGTATGAATCCGTTGCTGGAAAATCACACTATATATACAAATTACAAGGTCAAAAGTACTTATTAGGTATATATAATACCCTTGATGATTGATGAAAGTCGTGTCTCCGCCACTCATGCTGAATTGTCTGCACTTGGATTAAATACATATCTGATTCGTATTAATCTCATTTCTAGTTCATTAGTGTGTGTCATATTTGTTAAAGATCCAAACTTTAGAAGTTTTTTCTCTAAGAATGATGTGTAGAGCTTGCCAAGTAGAGTAGATATAAAGATTGCATTTTTTTCAGCAGTATCAAGATTGGATATTTGCTTTGAAGCATTCTGTGTTTGCTTATGAATGGATGTTTTACAACTTTGTTGAATCATATTGTTTGATTGGAGAGACTGATGAAAATGTTGAGATTGTTCATAGTGACATATTGGCATGGTTGAATGATAGATGTTGAGCAGAGGAGGAGCTAGAGTGGTGGAAGGGGTTTATATTAATCCTTCCCTGGAAAATCATACCATATATATATGGTTAAAAGTTTTTTTTTTTTTTTGGTATGTATAGTCGATGATGAACCTTTTGGTGAAAAACTTGTCTTCGCCGCTTGTGTGGAGAAGTATATACTTGGATTATATTCATATTCATCCCATTCAAAGTTCATTAGTGTGTGCTATATTTGTTAAAGATACAAACTTTAGAAGTTATCTTTCCATGAATGATGTGGACTGGATTATCTGTATTTTGCAGACTTTCATGGCAAAGCTTTCCATTTAGACTAATCAAAGATTGTACATTTTCTTATGAATGAATCATATTGCTGCATGACTATGGAAAGAATGTTATTTATGCTTAAGTGATTTCTTTTTATTTGTCTAAGTTGTAGTGGCAAAGTTATTCAGTAGTTATGCTTGTGATAGCATGCACTCTAGACAATTGTGATTTATTTCTATTTGACTAAGCTTTGATGGAGAAAGTTATCTGATACCTATAGTGGTGAAATATGACATATAATCAAGAGAATAGTCTAACGTGTGGGCGCAACCTGCCATTCCTGGTTTGGTCTTACATGCGTGTTGATGTTGGAAACATCCTCTCTAGGGGTCAGGTTGCATACATACCACCCTCCTCAGATCTTACTATGTTGTTGTTGTTGTAGTACATGGGAGTGCTGAAGTTGTCACTGATCCAGAAGTGAGCAGGGAATAGTATAAATTGGCTAAAAGCACAGGAAAGACATTGAAGATTTATGATGGTGTGATGCATTCTTTGTTGTTTGCAAACACTGATGAAAATATTGAGGTGGTTCATAGTGACATATTGGCATGGTTGAACAATAGGTACTGAACTGGGCCGGAAGGCACATATGAACCCGTTGTTGGAAAATTTCACTGTATATACAACAACATATTCAGTGAAACTTCATAAGTGGGGTCTGGGGAGGCTAGAGTGTACACGCCTCATCACTATCTCATGGAGGTAGAGAGGTTGTTTCTGAAAGACCCCTAGTTCAAGTTCAACAATTTCACTATATATATAAGGTCAAAAGTATATTTTAGGTATATATAGCAGATGATGAACTCTCTAGTGAAAAAATTGTGCATATTAATTGCATTTCTAGTTCATTGGTGTGCCATATTTGTTAAAGATACAAACTTTAGAAGGTTTTCTTGAAGAATGATGTAGGTTGAATTATCTCCATCGAGTCAGTCGACTCAATAGAAGAATGAAATAGGTGGGCTCTGAGAAGGAAGTGACATCCAACTTGGGAAGCTCGGTACCACTAGAAAGAGGAGTAATCAAAGGACGAGAAACAAGCATAGGTGGTTGTGGTCTATGCTAAATTCTTCTAAGAAACAAATGGAAAAGGGAGAGCTTGTACTGTGATTTTTGTAGTTGCAAGAATTATTATTTTTCCAAGAAACGGTTCCCTCTTCAAATAGATCGATATCATGATTGCATTTTTTCCCAACAAAATCAACATGATATATTTGCTCATTAATAAAATACAACTCGATATACAAAGCATTTTGTATTCACTTATGAAAGAATATACTTTGTCGAATCATAGAGTTATAAAATCAGAAAGTAATCAAAAAAAGAATTTGTGTCTTAATATATATTGTTATTATTTTTATGGTTAAAATAAAACTTTAATTAAGACCACAAAAAAAAAAAAAAAAAAAACAGGTAAAGGTCCTACCGAGAATTGAACTCGGGTTACTGGATTCAGAGTCCAATGTCCTAACCGCTAGACCATAGGACCATATTTGAAACAATTCTTGGTAGTAATATAAAAGACTTGTTTACACAAAAATCATTCATAACTATAAGCAAAAATTATGATTTATTTTTCGATAATCATGGTGTCTCCAAGGCAAGTTTGTGCGCATTTCGACTAGTTCTATCAAAGGTAGACAAAATAATAAGAAATCATCTACTAGTATTTTTGTTTTTACTGAAATTTGAATTTTTTGAGATCTCATGATTCTCAACTCACTTAATTGACCATTAGTTCATATTTTTCGTATGCCAAATTGTATAATTAAAAATAAAAATCTTATTTCTTATTTATGATTATACAGAACATAGGAGGATTGTAACAGCTTAGTTGGTTGGCTATCTGACTACCCCAACTTAATATAAAAAATACATCTAAATTATCTCTGATTAGAGTAAAAGATGCAGCACAATTCTTACAGACCAAATATGTGTATACACATTCATTAAGGGCAATCTGGCCTTGAATTTTCGTTTATATGTAATTGTTCTTTATTTGCTGCCATATTTTCAATTGATTTATAAAATCCTTTATTAACTCTCTTCTTCTTCATCATCATTTTTCAACCATTTTTCTTCATTTCTTCATCAATATTACATATTTTTTTTCAACATACTTCTTTATTTTATACAAAAATCATCAAAATTTTGAGACAAGAATAAGAATCCTAACTCTTTTTGGCAAATTATTAACTGACGTTTAAACTATGACAAATTTGTGGCTTAGTAGTGAAATATTCCTAATTTTACTCGGAGATATTGACACACGGTGAGAGAAAATAGTGAAAATTATTTTCACGTGGCAATTTTTATTTTTATTTTAAAAAAAGGAGCTAAAAAGAAAAAAGCGTAATATACACACCATTACATATTATTTGAGGTGTGTTTCTCAAACTCATGAGTGATCGTTTAAATGTGTTTCTCACATTCTCAATAATTTATGTATGGAACTAAAAAAAAAAAATTAAGGTGTGTTTTTACCTCTTCACTCTAATTATTTTTATATTTCACAACACAATATTTTTAGTGTGATTTTTATAAGTGAGATCTAATAAAAATGAATGTACATAGACTTTATTTATACTTTAATTAAGATCTATTGATTTTTTCTAATAAGAAGTTTGGCTAAATAAAAATCATTTCAAAATAGATTTGAAAAATACAAGAGTAAAAATTTATGATGAAAAAACTGTGGTGGAGAAAAGTATTGACAACGTAAATGAGAAAACGATCAAAATGATGTCACGCTCCAAACTCAAGGGGCACAACTGGCACCTAAAGCCAAAACTTGGGCCTGAGCCAACCCTGCTAATCATTTGCTAACTGCGCATGGCAGCCAAACACAATTAAGAATACAAACAAGTATATCTCGACTTAAAAATAAGTCATCGGCCGGCAGGGCCCTATCAACAGCTCTGCAAGGAAAACAACTACTCCCAACAATTTATATTAAGCAATAACCAACTAGCATAAAAGCTTATTTGGACCGTCGAAACCATCACGGTATCTAGGAAAGCATAAACGCTATGTGGGTCATCAAAGCTACCATGATCTCTATACAGAAACTGAAAATAGGAATAGATATAAGCAATATGCCAAGAAGTTATCAAACATTAGCCGACTAGAAAACAAGGCCAACATGGCCAATAACGTGATTAACAACCCAACACACTAGTTTGTGAGCCTCTACGAATATAACACTTGGACGGGACATGGCCCCGTCCTACCCAAAATCTTTAAAAAGAAGAATAAGCAAACCTCTGGAGCTCTTGCAACCCCTGGAAGAAAGGAGTCAGCCAATCTGCTTGATAGGTGGTTGGGCTACTCGACAAGTCTCACATGTCGTCGCTTAGGACCTGCAGGCATGAATACAGTGCCACCAGGCAAAGGGCGTCAGTACAAAATAATGTACTGAGTATGTAAGGTAAAGTAAAAGCTAAAACTGAAGTATAAGAACTAAATAGAATAGGCAAGGGTGAGACCGAAGTATAATATCTTAGCTCCCTATAACATAAAAATATAAGCACGTAAAAAGCAATAACCTGACTTGGTCCCCATAATTCCGGTAGATACAAACAGCACACAATCCATATAGGTCCTAACAAGCGCAAATACTCGATAAATACCCATATTATCCCCTTACCTGAATCTCATTATTATCATTATCTGAACTGTCTGAATGTACATGCGTCATGAATCAATGCAAATCTGAGAATCTTGATACGATACATATATGTTGCTCCGTAGGTGTGTCATGAATCAAAGCAAATCTGAGAATTTGTGGTACAATACATATATGTTTCCCCGTAGGCACGGTCTATCCGGCCCGTATGCTCGATCTACCCGACTCGAAGGCTCAGTCTACCCAGCCCGTAGGCTCAGTATAAGAATCATTTTGTATGCTCAAGAACCCTGCAATGTCAATGTCTACTGAGGACAAAACAAGATCATAGACAACAACAGACAATAAAACATCACAACAATAACAAGTAATCACAGTTAATCAAAACAGAATCATAACCACATTTTTTTAGGCTACTAAGTAGGGAGTAGAGTGTTGCCAATAGACATTATATCATATGGTTGTAGCCAACTCAATAGGACAGGGCAACAGGTCAACTAATGATAATACACCGTCCATAACAATCTTAGGCCATTAGGATCATGCCATAAGATACATAATAGCTTTAACATACCATTCAACCAATGTCCAAAAGTTGTCTTTATGATGCTTGGTCAACCAAAGTAACGCAATAATGGAAAAATCAACAAGGTTGTAAGAACGAACCATAAGTAGTAAATAAGACGCTAATGTCACACTCAGAAAAATCCAACCCATAAAATGAGGCCGAAAACAACAATAATCAGCAGTTAAATCCATTGAAGGCATTCCAACAACGTCTCGAAGGAGCACAAGCTCCCGAGGCAACATAACTAGGCGTACTTTACGTCGTTTAATCCAATAACCATCATACTCCACTTCAATTAGAATCAAATCAACCTCAATAACCTCCAGCACCTTAAAACTATCAATAAACAACAATAATAGCGAAATTTAATAAGACAAAGGGATTGCCCACTACCACAATATCAAAAACACCACTACGTGACTCAAAAATCTGTAAAAATAATACTACGACATGAAACTATGAAGGAGGGTTGCAAAAATAAGATTACCTCCACCAAAATGTCTGAAATAATAATACTAAAATTCTACCTATTTGCAGCTACAACAATTAGAACCCAAATCAATAAGAAAATTATACCACAACGTTGTTGAGCTTGTGGCTGGAGCAACACCTATGAAGGATTTAGTAGCTTGAATTCTAATTTTTCTAGATTTTTTTATCAGTTGTAATGGGAAAAAACGAAGGAGATGTGTGTATTTAAAGAACAACTGACTTAGCGTCTGGGGGACCACTTCGAGGTGTTTGCTTGCGCAGTCTCACGAAAACATGCATATCTCTCAATTTGTGTTGGAAACTAGACTTGTAAACCTTCTATTTGATAGGTCATAGGTATTCTAAATCTATATATATTAGAAGAAAATTGTTGAGACATCTGACCCTAAATTACAGAGAATTCCTTAACGATATTTACAATAACTTTTGTCGACTGTTATTTTGTAACTTCGTTGAACTTAAAACTTAACATACAAACATTGTGCACTCAAAACAACTCATATAACATCCGTCCTAATATGGTAGGTAGTCTTAGACTTATTTCAAAAGTACTAGTTAATTCCAACGTTCAAACGGGCAGGTGTCACAAATGATCTTTGATGTATAAAGATTATTATCTTGATCATTCATATATTTCACTTGAAATGATCCTTAGTGTATAACAAAACGTGTTCAATTTGATCATTTACCCTAAACCTAAAAAATTTATCCAAAAAAAACTGTTAGAAGTTGTGTTCTTTAACGGCTCAAAAGAAAGAGTTCCTTTTTTTTATTTTCCACCCAATGTTCGGAGCCACATTGCAGCCCTGACTAAATTCAGATCACACACACTGTAAGACTCTTTCGGAAGTGGCACTCCCAACAACATTCTATCCATATCCAAGGCTTGAAAGCGTTGCATAAATTCTAACACAATTTTCTCTATTTTTCTTAACATTATTCATTACTTTCTCTTTCTTAAATTATTACTTTAATCTCCAAAGTCACTAGAAAAAACAATGACAAACTAAATTCACTTTTTGAGACATTTTCAGCTCAAAAGACTCCATTTTCTTCTACTTAAGATCTGCTCCTTGCAAATCAAGAGAATTCAAAAGCCAATTAATCAAAGGAAAACTTTCAAAAATAGCAAACATTAGACATTCTACGGTTATAGTTTTTGCTTAATTACAAATAATAGCAAAATATTAGGGGATGAGGGAGGAGAAAGGCGAGCGAGATCCAAGAGAAAGAGGAGAGAGTGTATTTTTCGCAAATTTTGGAAAAAAAAAAATATAAATACAAACTGATTTGTATCAAAATGAATACATATTAACATGAGAGAGGCGAGCAAAAAAAAATGAGAGGGGGGAGGGAGGAGACGCAAGGGAGAGAGGGGAAGGGTTTGCTATAAAAACAACATATTACTCTTTTATAGTATTTTTAAACTAAAGCTATTTTCCATAATAAGTTACTAATTTTTACTAGTTCCATAATTTTTCCTTAGTCAAATCCCAACATCCTAAATTTGCAAATATTGGGAAATTTTACGCTATCATAAGCTCTTTGAATTTCTTTGGAAATTCTCCTAACGAGTAAGGAACGAAGACTTTGAATTGATATTTAAATGAAGGAGTTCGTCCTTGTGTGTTGCTTCCTTTCCTGTTTTGACTGCAGAAAGTGAACATTGTAAAAGTACTTATTTGGTAGGCAGGAACAGGACTTTTGACTCCAAACCTATCCTATTCGAAATTTTCAGTTTAACTGAGACTCAGGCAAGCTCCGTTTCGAAACCTTCTGAGGTCATGTACCTGCAAAAACTGCTACTTTGCTTCATGAAGCTGGAATAAGGATTCAAAACTAACAAACTTCAAAATCAAAAACCCAAAATCAAGAAAGTGAAATTTCTTAAAAGAGTTTTACTATGAAAAACTAAAAGCGGCTTTGGAGATCAAATAATAATTTAGGAAAGAAAAAATAGCAAATTTTGTATGCGAGAAAATGATGTTAGATTTCATAGAGCGCTTTCTTTGAAGCTAACAAAAAAATTGATAGATTTTGTCAATGTGTGGGGTCCACAATTAAATATAATATATAAAAAAAATTGACAGGTATATTAGGTTTAGAATAAAGGAACATCTTTTGTTATGCATGAAGGACTATTTCAATCAAGTGAAATATATTAAGGATCATAGTGAAGCAACCCTCATACAGACCATTTTGATTGTTTTCTCTAACATAAACTAATGTTATGTTTGATCGACAGTATTAAGTAATCTCTCCGTCTTGATTTATGTGATTAGTTTTGTTGTTCGAAAATCAATTGAACTAATTTTCAAGGTTGAATTAAATTAAATCAACTTAATATTTTAAAATTAAAATTTATAAACTCAAGAACTATTCGAAAAGTATTGCAAGTTGCACTTCTTTCTCATACCAATTTAGTGGGGGGGAAACCATTTCAAAATTTTGATCAGAATTCACTTAACTTGAATTTTAAAAAATGAAAAATATAACACAAATTGAATCGAAGGGAGCAACACATTAAGTATCGCAATAGTTTGTACATTAAGATAAGAATTCACATAACTTGAATTTTCTCAATAATACATGATTTCATCTACTGTGTTTCCTTTTCATATTGCTTAGAGTTGTTCTACTTGAGTAGAGAGCCTCTCAAAAAGAGTCTATTTGCCTTCATAACATAAAGATAAGGTTTGCATACACACCACCCTTTTCCGTCCCACTTGTGCAATTACACAGGATTATATTATTGTTTGTTGTCATTGTTGCATAACACTAGAATTATTGCTCAACATAGTCACTACTACTTGCTCCATTAGCAATTCCTTCATCACTACTATAATTAATCTCCGCATAACTAGCATGTGAACCAAATGACCTTAGGAGCCAACCTTGATTTCTATAACATACTCGCTATAATCCCACAAGTGAAATTTTGGGAGATAGGATGAACACAAACCTTACCCCTACCGTTGTAGGGAAGAGAAGATTGTTTCTTGTAGACCCTCATCTCAAAAGAACAATCACAAGTCACAACAGAATTGAAAGAAATGCACAATAGACCTTTCTGGTCCGGCCCTTCCCCAAACCCCGTGCATAGCGAGACCTAAAAGCATCGGGCAGCCGGAAGGGTGAACCAAAATGTTACTGCACAAAATTGGGAGGGTCGAAGAACTTCACATTACATTACATCCATGGTATAAACCACAATAACTTAGAAGAGAAGTTCTATAGAAACTTCAAATGAAAAAGAATTGCCATGATGCCATGGTTCTATATTAAGTTGAATGTGAAAATTTACAACCCAAAAGCTAGAAACAAATATTACTTGCCGTCTACAACTTAAACTACTAGGCAATATACCCTAAACCCTATCCCAAGAAGAAGTCCATGAGATCTATCATTTACATTTTCTAAGCAAAGAATCTACAGAGACTGATCTAAGTCTCATTCTCATTTGGGTGTAATCCACTAAAATCCAACCCCTGCACAAGGTAACCAATAGCTATAAAAAAAAATGGATCATATGAATCTTTGAAGATATTCTCATAAATCATCTTTTTTAGTAAGGTCATCTTTTTTTGTCAATACTATGGAACCTAAGAACCAACGCCTCAATTGTATATGCTGCTAAACCAGTTTTCAAATTAAAAAAATTTAAGATAGCCCAAGCCGCAATTAAACATCAGCTTACTGCAAAAATGGGATGCCGATTAAATCTTGAAAAGGTACTCCAGGTCCTCCACAGTTAGGCGAGTCTGTCGGCTACCAGTCTCATCCTCTCCAAATGCAGAGGCAACCATTTCTCTTTTCTTTTGCTGTGAATACCAGTGTTACCACATTAGAATTCTAGAATATAGAGGAAGTGAGAAACCAGCAAAGATGCAGAAAAAGGAAACCACAAACTTGACTTGAACAAATAATGAAACCCAGTGCTGACATCTAAATCCTTCAACAGAAGATCATACCCATCTACGTTTATCATTATATTTATATTGATAGAAACACTTTAGGCATGTTGCTAAATTAAAAATAAAAAGTGAAAAAAGATGAAATCATGTAATACCTGAAGAGCCAAAATACGATCTTCAACTGTATCTTTTACAGTCAACCGCAAAACTGTAACAGGACGGGTCTGTCCAATCCGATGAGCCCTGTCGATTGCTTGATCCTCAGTCGTAGGGTTCCACCAAAGATCCAAGAGAAGAACATGACAAGCTGCAACCATGTTAAGCCCAAGGCTTGCAGCTTTCAGAGACATAATTATGACTGATACCTGGAATGAAGGTTCAAAATTTAGTCCTATGATTTATAGAATAGAAAAGAAACACACTCAGTACCAAGAAGATGGATATCTAACCTCAGGAAGTGTGTTAAAATCTTTGACAGCCTTGTCTCTAGCAAGAACAGACATTGTTCCATCAAGTCTACGGTACTGAATTGAGGAAGTTTTTAGACAAGCTTCAAGTAAATCCAACATCCCCGTCCACTGAGAAAAGACAATTGCCTTCTCTCCAGCTATTGTGGTTGTGTCTTCGGAACTTGTATGCACACTGGATTCTCCTGCATGATTATCACATGTATTTTCTGAAGGAGAAGCTCCTTCATCGTCTGATCCTGAAAGGCGACCACTAAGAGTGCAAGCCTTAGCTTTAGGCAGAGATTGCAGCACCTGAAGAGCAGCTTTAATCTTTGATGAATCATATGGACTACGAATTGAAGTTTCAGCCACATCAGAGCCAGCACAGCCAGGGTTATTTTGCAGCTTGGGTTGATCAGATAGAGAATCGCTTAACATTGCTTTAGTGAAAACTGAAGAACCACTCAGCTGAACTTTGCAAGCAGATACAGGACACTGAGTGTCATCACCGGTTAGATGCTCACTAATACACTGATTGCAAAAGACATGTCCACAAACTGTTACAACAGCATCTTCAGGGGGATCCTACAAGATTGTTACAAAAATGCATAAGGAGGCAAGAAAGAAACAAGAAGATCCATAACAGAGAAATCCAAGACAAGAGAAGTATAGCTTAATGTCGTAAGAGACAGATCAAACAAGTATAGTTCCTTACAACTAGAAAACTTATAGGCTGAAATCATCATTTTAAAACTGGTGTCACATATCAAAAGCATCCATGTTGGAACATTTGAGCACTATTTTCCAAACATAACCTATTTCTATTTTGCCTTGAATAGAACAAATCACTTGAGCATTATCAAAGGAAGGCACTGTAACTAGAAATGGCAATAAGTTGTATTAGTTTAGCAAAAGAAAGCATCACCATGCGGGGATCCATCCTAAACAACAGGGGAGGACTAAGCAAGGGTCATACTACACCATTAACCTCAAAAGCCGCAGATTCTTAATAGACTGCCCAGCAATACCGAAGATAGAATTGGAGAAAATACAAAAATAGGATACAAACAAAGATATTAAAAATGCTACAATCATAAGGATTGAAATGCATAGCATATAAATACTGTTACTTAGATACTGATGTTTTTTTCAAAATAGTCTTGATCCTGACATTTTTTTTTATAACCGAGAAATCCGTTTGTGACCCGTCCTTTGGACCAATCACAGCCTTCTAAACTCTGTGGATAATGGGCCCGCCCCTTTACCCTTCTCCACTTAAATACCGGGCTTCGCTTTGCATGGTGTAGGGCTTGAACCTGCGACCTAAGCCACAAATCTTCCACCTTTTGCCACTCGAGCTATGCCTTATTTTAATAAAGGAGAAATTCCTGAGTGCCAGTGGCGCACGGTTCGCAACTCAATTAATAATGAGCCCCTCTCTGTACGTTTATCCACTTAAATGCCAGCTCCTCTACCCTTCTCCACTTAAATACAGCAAATCCATTCAAGTGTCATAACAATTGAAAGAATTACACATGGAAGTTGAGCAGTAAAAAACCTCTTTTCTAGGTGGGGGTCAGATTCAATGCTTAAACTGAACCATCTATGCATTTAACAGAGTATCAGTGCTTGTGCACATAATCTTCCTAGATGTATCCTAGCTAATATAGAAACTGGCAACGCTTAAAATATCTGAGAATTTTAGTTTAAAAACTCCAATTGTTTAGATCACACTTCCTTCAAATTAGAAGAGGATGCATGACATTTAAAAAGGCAACCTAAACTATGAAGTTCCAAAATAAGCAGCAGCAACAAGAAAGAACTAATAAGATCGATATAAACATATATTAAAGAACACTTAAATGATAACATACACTGCATATGCCGCAAATTGCTAAAGAAGCTTCCAAGCAATTCAAAAGGTCAGCTAATTTCTCTCGTGGTAATTTCTTCGCCTCCTCAATAGATGATCTCCAAACAGAACCGGAGTTGGAGCCTCCAACAAGAAGAGGGTGATCACAAGCTTGTCTCAGTCGTAAAAGCATCAAGAGTATGTTCACATAATTTTGTTTGACAGTCCCAGCAGCAGCATATTCCTGAATAGTCCAGAATTTGCTATGTTAAAAGAAGAGAAGAATTCAAAGCCAAAGTTCTCGAAATCCAATATAAAATACATCTAAACATACAGCAAACTGAGCACGTGATTGAGCTTCAAGTCTGCAGTAGAATTCTCGTTCCTCATCCGTAAATTCAACTTTTCTCAGTACAATGTGTTTCTCTGGAAGGTTGATAATGGGTTTTCCATCAATACATGTACCTAGATCAGATAATGACTGTTAGCTCTCAATTTAGGAATCAATGACTTGTGTGCTTAAATTGACAAGCCAGACATGCAAACAGTAAAACAGCCAAAGTGGAAAATGATCCAGAAAAACAAGTCGAGTTTGTTGTGTTCATTACTTGCAAGCACTTCATGAATACAAACAGCTAACAGGCAAATGACTTTTAGCACATAATTTGAGATTCAACAAAGCTGCATGTCTGAACGTTTGTACGTAATATATTAAAGAAACAAACAATAATTGGGCCCAGGTGAGCCAAATTGACCATATGATCCTTTTCTCTTTGACATAGGGAACAAAAAGAGGGGAAAAAGAGGAACTTTGGAATTGTTTTAGAAAAATAAGCATAATTTCAAGAACGAAACTGCACAACAGAGAGGAGCGCAAATAGGGGAATAGAGGACTAACATATACTACAAACAAATGGTGAAATACACCAAGGAATCATACTATAACATATTAGAAGCAACGCTGTCTGAATGGTATATAGCTTATAGGGGTAAGTACATGCAAAAGTTATTATTCTCACCTTTAGTGCGACGAAGCATAACAGTCTTAAGCACGGCCTGCAGCTTTCTGTACCCAGTTGTTGGGTGTCTTTGGATTGGAACCTTGATTGTGGAGCAGAATTGTTTGTACACTGCATATGGGTCATATTTGAGGAATCTGAAGTAACTGTAAAGGTCATCAACTGCATTTTGGATAGGTGTCCCTGATAAACACCATCTACGTTTAGCTCGGAGACCCCAACAAGCCCTAGCTACTTGGGTTCTGTAATTCTTGATGCTTTGTGCCTCATCCAGCACGACCCTATACCATCCCACCCTGGCAAGAGGGCGTGCAGTGGCTTCAAGCAATTCCTTGTCCACCTCTTTTTTCACCTTTGATGAACTTTTCTTTGAGTTCGAAGGAGTTTTTCTCTTTTTACTAGAAGGTAATTCATGAGTTCCTTTTCCTGTCTCGTCATCGTCTTCTCCAACAGGCTGCTTAGGGACCTCCATGCTTACGATTGAATATGTTGTGACCACCACATCATACTTTGCTAGTTCAATAGGGTCCTTTGTTCTACCACTACCATGGTATACTAGAACTGAGAGATTTGCTTTGTTTGTTACCTTATTGTGCAACTCGTCAGACCACTGACGGAGGACACTGGTAGGACAAACGACAAGGGTACCAGCAGCTGGCCTCCCTTTTGCATGCAAAGAAGTTTTACATCCCATGCCAGAATTTTCATCAACTTGACAAGAATCGGCACCCTGCTTTGACTTGTCAAACTCAGATAAAACATCATCATCATCTAAATTCAATGTCTCCGTTTTAGTTTGCCTGGTGATGGCTGTAGAAAGTCTTGAAGATGGAGACCTTTCTTTGAGTATAAGTGCAATTGTTGATATAGTTTTTCCAAGTCCCTAAAAAAAAAGACAATCATTAAGAGAGAATGACTAGTCGGAAGGCAATGTTTATCATGTCAACAGCTCAAAATTTAGCAAATTAAAAGCGTCAAAAGATAACCTGATCATCAGCAAGTATCCCACCACAACAGGGTACAGCAGCTTTTTCCTTCTTAACCATCCATGATAAAGCAATGCGCTGTGAATAAATAGAATGACTGTCATTAGATAATTCCTCACATAAATTCAATATATAATACGTTTATCTCTTTTTTGACAAAGAAATACGTTTATCTCTTGTTTTTTTGCAAGTGTAGATTCTCCTTCAGATGGAGGAAGAAGCACTAGAGAAACTAAATAGTCTGCAATATGTGGCTGCTAGCCTATGATGCATGTCTGATGCAAGGAAATTTGCAAAGAAGGGGATGAATATTTGCAGCAGATGCTACTTATTAAAAGGAGGAAGACTATAGGAGCCATCTTTCTTGTACTGCACAAGAAACTATGGGATCTGTTTTTCAACCTTTTTAACTTGTCTTTTGTCATGCCTTCTCACAGTGATGAAAAGACCTGTTGGCTTCTTGGAGGGATGACTATGGCATACAGTGCCACATTGGGTCTGCTGGGTTTTTGCGGGGCAAAAAAAACTCCAGGTGGTTTGATGGGATAACAGTTTCTATGCAGATGCTAAAGTTCAAACGTCTTTGCTTTTTGGCTTTTGGGGATTGACACAGGTTGTAAAAGATGGAAACAGCATGTTAGATTTCATAAACTCACTACAGGAATAGAGCTAAGTAGTAGATAGGAATCTCTCATTTTGTTTTTGCATAGGAATTTCCCTGACCATTTTAACGCTCTACTGTTTCTATTAATAGTATCCTTAGACCTTAGTTATCAATTTAAAAACAAAAAGTTGAACAATTCAGGAAATACACAATATAATCAACCAATAGAATAGTTCAGAGAATTCACATATCATTGATGGATTTGTCAGCATATATGTTGTGCTTTTTTTAGCTAATGATATTATTTTAGTAAAAAATTATTTCTCTCAATTCCCAGGCAATTGCACCAAAAATTCAAGTAGACCCACTTAGAACAATATTGATGATCTCCCATCTTGATTGATAAATTTCAGGTACATGCTGCACTTAGAAAACTGAATGTTGTATTCCTATAAAGATAAAACCATGAAACAATACTCAACCTGGTGTCTCAAAAGAGGAACAGCCAAAAGACCATCAGGTGGATTCTCTTCTGATCTCGGCTGAGAAAGATCCTGCAACAGGTATCACAGCATTAGTCTGATCAAAATTTACTTGTTGAGGTGAAAATAATACAAATTTGTTACAGGTTCAAAGGGCCCCATGCAGTGTCAACATTTTCCAGCAAAAAGAAGTATAAACACAGACATATTTCAAAAGTCGGGAGAAGAAATTTCCTGTTTTAATCATATGCACATACACAGCAAACCATAAATTCAACAGCAGAAAAGTGCAGAATCCAACATATCCCTTGAATTAATCATGCTTAAAGGATTTCAACTCCTTCTTTGAAACTAATAAGACTATTACCAACAAAGATACACGAGAAGAAATCATTCAAAGGGGTGAAAATAGCCAGAGAAATAGTTACGGAATAGATAATAATTTTGAAAAAGGGTCACTAACATGACAACATTTCAGAGCACAGTTCTTGCAGCATGTATAGTGACAGTTATTAGACCTCACCTGCAAGGCAACTTGATAAATGACATGCTCATCATTTAACTTCGGCCTCATTTGTCCTACTTCAAACCTCTTTTGTCCCACTTCAGCTGGAGCAAAAGAGTCGGTAATTGTAGTACGTTGTAGAGCGACAAGAGACTTGCCATTAGCACATGGATTCGCCTTTGCAGGTGCACTTATATCCTCGAGAATGCATAGATCATCATCATCCTCACTATGGCTTCTTTGATTCAATGAATTTCTCTGAATTCCTTGATGAGTGATTGTAGATAGCCGAGAACCATTAACTTTTAAGAACCTGCGTTTTTCCCCTTTCTCTAATTTTGCACAACCGAACTGTTGCTTCATTGAAGTTGATGACAATGAGACAGATTGTTCTCTAGCCTTCACATCCGCGAGGTGATCATGAGGAACCAGAATGTTTTTTCCTGAAGAAGTTTCTTCAAAACTATCAAGATGATAAGAAGGCCTATTATATTGAAGTACACCATTTTCATCCTTTGGATACACCAAAAGATCATTACTTGAAAGGGAAGTTACAGGAGCAGGACAAAATGAATTTGCGAGCTCAGAAACTGTAGGTATATCAGCACCACCTAGCAGTTCATTTTTCTCATTACTTCTGCGAAACTGCTGGTTTTGAAAAAGGTAACTTGACTGATTGCGAGGCAAAGCCTGAGGAAATACCTTTCCCATATTATTGCTGCCTGTTGATCTGGAGAACAAGTTGCCACTATTTAATAATGTTTGGTTACCACCATTATAATAGGCACTGAAGTTCCCAACACCAAAACTTGGAGTCATATGACACTCAGGAGCCTGCTGAACTCCTTCACCTGCTCTTGTTGTCCAATTCCCACATGCTATTCCAGTATCTGAGTCAGCAATCCCAGTTGTATGGTCCAATTGTTCATCCATTACATTTAGCATCTTATCATTGTGAGACAGCATTTCAAAATTAAGGTTATTTGGTGCATCCTGCTTCAAGAAAGGATATGTATGGGAAGGTTGTGCATAATTATCCCAATTTCCAGGCAAAGCATCAGAACTCTGACATAAACCAAGTCTAGCATAGTATTGATCGTCCGAAGATACAGCTACTTCCATGCTTGATGTTTCTTCTGCAGCTAATGTTCCTGAGCTTTTGAACTTGTTCTCTGCAGCTGATTGGCTTAGCAGCAACCCTAAAATGTCAATTATGTTCTCAAAGAAATTAAAAACAAAAATGAGTAAATAAAAAATTCCAACAGAAAAGAACCTACAAGCAAAGTTGATAATAACAGAAAGGCCAACTATAAAGAAGGTCAACATACATTCAGAGCAAGATTCCTGCTCTGGAGAACCAGTGTTAATAATGAGTTTCACATATTGTATAGCTGATATCCGTATTCAATTTATTATGTCATTGATATGATCAGTATTAACAGCAAAGCTAAAACAGCCACAACTAGTGGACATCTAAGTTTGAGCTCCCTTACTTTCTTGCTGGACATTAGATGAAGTACTCTGAGAGATGTTATCCCTGTCACTGAACCATTCATTGTCCTGACCAAGTGCCCAATCAGTCAGGCTTCCATAGAAATTATGTACTGGAGAGCATCTATCTAATTGAAATCCAAGCTTTCTGCCATCAACAATTGAATTCCCTGCAGAATCAGATGAGCCATCGGAAACACCAGTCCTTGTATCTGAAACTTCTGAGTTAGACGAAGGGGAAACTCCAATGTGTCCAAGAAATTGAGCCCTTGAAGCTGAAGATCTCTCCAAATCTGAATAACCTACATAAAAATAGCATAGAGATCAAGAATCAAATATCATGATGAGTAATAAGCAACATAATCTCATAACAAATTAATAACAACATCAAATTCCTGAAGTATCCAAGCAGGGTTATCAACTAACCTTGTCCCATGTCATTTTGCAATAAAACCTCCGGCATACTCTGCAAATCGATACTCAAATATTAAAATAATTGACAAACTGGGGTAAGAATTGTAAGACCAAATTATTCACATGATCCAATGACAGACTGCCTGCAATATGTATCCCCAGCCTGGAGATAGAAAGCAAAGAAGACTTGGAAGTATATGCTTTTACATAACCATTTCTTTTTTGTTTTTTGACTTTATGACCCTGGTGGCCCGATTTCATTCATTAAGCTTTTTGTCAACTTATTTTAGAGTACATAGTAAAAAACAGATTTATCTGACATCTCACATCAACTTTAATTGTGCTTGGCCCAGGTCCAACACCTCTTGGACACATTAATGGAACCAGTTGCCCAGTACTTATTCAACAAGCCATTGAAATTTACAAGGTGTGTTGTCTAGAAGTTTTAGTAATCCTTGAGAGTAATATTGATCATCTTGACAAACCCATTACTAAAGCATAGTACCACATATCTCTATTTTCTATAACTAAATATTCACTGAACTTCAACTGTATTAAGTATTTTCATTTGTTCAATTTACTCAAAGACAGCTACAGATTGTTTCTATCAACATGTCCTTTATCTGTGAAAGACTTAAATCATACTACTTGAGTATTTCTGTTCAATTTACTCAAACACATGTATAAATTCATTCAACCGACATGTCCTTTATTTGAGAAAACTTGCGGACTCCATGTTTCTCTTTGAAGAGCCACGGATCTTGCAAATGACCCCATCCACACCCTCACATAGAGGAAAAGGGGGGGAAAAGTAAGAAAAGAACATGAATATACTCAATACTTATAGACTAAAATAAATATAGAACATTATACTCTAAGAAAAACTCAATTTATACAGATGAAAGCACGCTAAAATGTCAAAATGGTTTCAACTGAACAAAGTCTTTCTTTATAAGATGTACATACGGCCATCACAAAGGTCTTTCATTATTTTTCTTTCTCCTTCAATGTAACATATCATAATATCTATGCTGCTTGAATGACCTTTTTTGTGTGTGTGCTTTTTTTGAATGATATATCTCGGAATTTTCAAGAAAAAGTATTATGGTTATACAATGACTCTCAATGATTAAATTGCAAAAATATCCTTTGGGATAAACCAATCAATTCTTCCTTATGTCATCTCTTGTTCCACTTTATCTCATTGTGGATATCAATCAAACTTCGAATGTGAAAATTATTACTCTCTTCCAAGCCCCAATGGGGAAACCAATATTAACCAACACTGAGATCCCTCTCCGGTACTTCGATCGGACCACCAGTGTTGTTAAAAGCGCTGAAGAGCTCGCTTTAAGCGAGAAGCAAAGCGACAAGTTGTTGCTCTAATGCCTTGAAGCGAGGTGATAGTAAAGAAGCGAGAAAAAGCACACGCTCAAATGAGACAAGTGCTAACTAGGTTTTTTTTTAATTTCTGTAAAAATACTTACGCGGGTTTTTCCAATTATTTTCTCTCCTTGGGCGATTGTTGCAACAGGTTAGTTCTCTTCTTCTCCTCTTTTTCTCTTCTTCTCTTCTTCTCTTCTTCTCTTCTTCTCTTCTTCTCTTCTTCTCTTCTTCTCTTCTTCTCTTCGGTTTCCTGCAGTGCTGCGTATGTTTCGTTTCTTCTCTTTCTGGTAACTAGGGTTTTTTTCCTTCAATTTTCTGTTTGTAATGCTACTTAAGTAGCGTTACTCTGTTCTTTTTTCTTCTGATTTGAGGATCTTGTTGAAGAATAGGATTTTGCTCCCTTTGTGATTTGGTTATGCATTTGTTTTATATGTTAATTGTTATGACTTGTGAGGATTATTGACTATCTACTTGCTTTTTAATCTAAGAATTGAAATCTTTTGCTTAATATGTTACCTCTATTGAGTTCTTTATTATTTATCTATGCATATTTAATATTTATTTATTTTATACTAAATAGCGCTTTATTTGGAAAAGTGTGCTTCACTTCACACCTCTCGCTTCACAGAAGCGAGCCCTCGTCGCTTTTCTCTGCTTCTCGCTTCCCAAAACACTGAGGACCACAAGAATGAAAGAAATGAGTCCCTATTATATACCTAATAGCAGGGCATTCAAAGACCCAAGACGTAACATATAGTAATTAGTTCTAGAACTCAAACTCACTATAAATGCACATTTAGATGCTCAAAGCAAAAACTTAATAAACTCCGAGAACTTAAAAACAGAAGAAAGAGTTAATGATTTTAAACGAAAAAATCAATTGGAACTCATATGGAATATAGAGTCAACAACAAATAAAGAAAAAGAAGGAAAAGAAGAAGCAAAATAGAAAAAGAAAAAAAGAGAACTAATATCCTGCAAGGATGTAAGCTTATTAAATGCAAAAAAAACAAAAATAGTTCACTACAAGTGTAGCAGGCTGGGCTCGATCTCGTTCCCTGTTGGCAGAAAATACAGCCCTCAGCCAGTGGCACCAAATGATCATGTGTCAGTGTGAGTGCCACTTTATATATTTTTCCATATTTATCATACATATATATACATAGTCCCAACTGAGGTGTGTGGATGCCGTGGCACCCCCTCCCTCAATAGATCCGCCCCTGCACGCATCTCTAGTAACTAATGAACCTAGCTAATTATTTGCAAGATCATGAGTCAGTCATGATCCTATGCAGAAAAATAATGACAATAAGGTGCACTTGGATTCTTTCAAGATGACACCTGTTGAAATTTGTACACAAAATTGACATTTCACTGTTCACATCTTAAAGTACAAAATTCTTTTATTTGAAGGTCTTTTCGCAAGACTCTTCTTTCTTCCAGATGTTGAATTTTTTATTTCTACAAAAATGATCTTATAACACGGCGCAGGTATATTGTATTTCAGTACAAACACATAAAATAATCACTACAATGATTATCTATTGTCGTTATATCATATCTTTTCCATTCCACTTGGCAATCTAGTCAATTTAGCTAAGATCTCTATCCAGGAAACTAATGCAACACCACGAGGAAAGAAATGCAAAAGCACCAATTGTCCTTACCACCATAATAAAACAAGTGATTACGAGTTCCACATGTCTTTACATCTTCTCTCTCTTAATAAATGAATAAACTCTTAATTCAAGTGAGCCCAAACAAAAGTCATGTGTCATTACGCGTAAAGATAGACCTAATTCTATCAAGTATCCAAATAGAGAAAAGTGGCATTCCTTTTAGGACAAACTAAATAGGGAATTGTGAGGGAGTAATAATAAATATAGATAAACAATTGTTTCCAAACTCAAATGACAAATCTCTAAGTCCTTAGTTACTCTATTTCCACACAAAATCCAATATACTATGATCCCAACATGCAATGCTCAATTATATAATTGTCCCATCTAAAACCTTAAACTGTGTCCCCTTCTTTGTACATACTCCCTCCCCATCCATTCTTACTACTTATTCCATATTGATTTAGCATACCCCTTAAAAATCCCTAAATAGAAGGATAATTTTACTACATCACCCTTCAAATATAATAAATTCAATACTCTCGAAAACTACTATAGTTAATAACAAGTGTAAATTACAAACTAAACAACTCTCGAAAACGATTATAGTTAACAAACAAGTGCAAATTACAAACTAAACAATAAATTATCTCTTGATTTTCCAAACTGAGCTTGCAAAAATCTAGATCAAAAGAAAATTGGAAACCCTTTATCTTTTAAGAACTGCATGTCTACTAACAACCCACTAAAAGAATCATCATCACTTAGATTACCATGCTCAAAAGTTCATAATTTTGAGTAAAAATTTAATCTTACCTGCTGAGCAGGAGGATCCGATTTCTCTTCAATAATGCTCAGCAAATCATCTATATCCATACTTGGCCCATCAAAATTTAGATCAAAATCAACCGACGGATCTTCCGATGATAACCAATACTCTGACGCCTTGTCCGCCATCATCATCTCAACAAAAAAAAAAACTCAATTCCCCACCAAATCACACCTCAAAATCCTATAAATTCAAGAATCCCTCACCAAGAAGACCTCCACACCGTTTTTCATTAAAAAAAACACCAAAATACCCAATTCTTATCGGTTTTTTGCGATTCAAAAAACCCCAAAAACTACTGAAATCAAATCTATGGAATTTTTGCTCTTCCAAGAAGTTTCTGAGAAACGCGACTTTTCAATTTTTTTATATTTTTTTGAGGTTTTTGTAGGAATTTTGTTCGATAAGAAAGAAGAGGAAAGTGTTGAATAGGTTTTTTCGAGACTTTTAATTTTATATCATTTATTTATTGTTTCTTTAGAGGAATCCTAATGTGAATAGAAAAAGTGTTTGTTAAAAAAATAAAAAAAACTAAGGCCGCGTATTTGTCAGTTCAACTTTGGTTGTCTCTCTTGTTTAGGTAAGTGTTTTTTTTTTCTGTTCGATATTTACATTAAAATTACTAGAACGAGTGTACGACTTTATCCGACATGACTATTATTTGTACTTAAGAGTTTGAATCAAATTTTGACGATGCTTTCGATTAAAAAAAAGATTGTTTTCAAAAGTTTGAATTAGGGTTGTTTAAAACTGATAATTCGAACTAAGAAAAACAATTATTGGTTTAATAATTTTGATAACGATTTTAGCTTTTTTTTTATTATTGATTCTTAATTGTTTGAGGTTTTTCTTAATGGGTTCACTGATAATCTAAAAAAAAGTAAATCATCTTTTAAATCTCTCTCGTTATTAATTTTAATTTCTTGTCATTGATCAATATAAATAATTTACTTAAAGACTTACCTATCTTATGTGTATAAAAATAATAACAAAGTTATGTTTTATCCTATTTTGATTAAATGTATTTGTATAACTATATAATGTTGAATCAAAGTTTAAATTGATCCACAATTTTTTTTTTTATAGATAAAATAATATTAAGGGAATACATGATTCTTTAACCATTTCTTTGGCGCAAAAACCAAAAAAATGGATGATTAAAGAAGCATAATTAATTACATAAACTCACTTCGATACAAAAATCATAAAATCATTATTATAATTAAAACACACTTTTTTTCACAATAATATGCTCAAAAGGAGGTGCTATAATGGATCCAAAGAATTACGTGTCTATGAGAATTTAATAATTTTTGTTTAAACTTTTTTCGATATTTGCTAAATATCTACTCCTTCTTTTACTTTTATTTGTCCTATATACTATGAAATATTTTTATTTATTTATCACTTTTAGCATATTAAAAAAATTTCTAATATTTTACCTCAACATTAATTACTTAATTCTCAGGTCATTTCTCAAAACCTAAGACCTTATCAATTAATACGAATATTTTGATGAGATACTCGCGTCAAATATTATTTTTTAAGAAGCATACAAAATTCAGACCGGACTAATAAAAGTAATTAGAAAGAGTAGTATTAACTTAAAGTAATATAAAAACTTAGTAAATTTCAAATCTTAAATTGTCTTACCTATCAGTTTTAATACAATATTAATTATTGTGCTCTCACATTGACTAAAGCACATGTTGGCATTGATCATGTTTAAATTAGTGGTTAAAATAATTCAGCCTCATGTAACTACTCCATTAATCACGTTATTAGACGTTTAATTTTTTTAATCCAACAAAGAGACCTTTCTTTAACCTAACGCTAATCCTAAGCGCCTCCATTAACAAACTTCCAAGTTCTAATGGTGATTTGATGCCATGGCTACTATTAGACCCCCTAAACAAGTGCTCGAAATATAGCACGATTATAATAGGGATCTTTTGATTCATGGGATAATGTGAGATATTTCACGATTAAATTTGAGATGAAGTTTACCCTTTGTTTGAATAAAATTAAGATAACGTTATAAATACAAATTTAATCTCAAATTAAGTATGAATATTCACCTTATCTATATCTAACTTGGTATATTATCTTATGGTACCTACCTCTCAAATAATACAAATTAATTTAAAAATTATTATATAATTCAAATAACTTAGTCCACAAATTGAACAAATAAAACTATTATTTTATCTAATACCATCTATGAAATTACTCCATTATAATATTTATTTATTTTCCTTTGGAACATTTGGAATTGAAATTACTCTATTATTTTATAGGTAACACCAATTAAATCATTCCATTATGAAATGATAGGTTAAATAATAATTAGCGATATGAAAGTGGTTATTTTGTACAATTTGTTCCTCATTTTAAATTGGGTCATTTACTCTTCTGCTTATATTTTGTCGTGACAATTTATTTTTATTTTCAAAATAAATATTTTTTGAGGACGTAAATTTATATTTTCATATCATAATATTTTAAGTTATATCTGAACATAATTTCAATCTACTTAAAAAACTTTTTGGATGATTGTTATGTATATTGTTTCATATTATGTTGTGTTATATCATTACTATATTGTTTTAATGAATACAACATTTGGTAGATTGCATAGTTCTTCTGTCATTACATAATGTTACACATTAACAATTGAAATTTTTTTCATAAAAGTACAATTACCTAACTTACATTACAAAAATATAGTCAAAACTTACCTTACAAATCTTTAGCTCAAAACACAATTCAGTATACAATAATATACATCTAGTATAGAAGAATATACAATTTTTTCATATTTCCTTTTTACATATTTTTAAAAAAAAAAACTTGATAATACAATATTATACTTTATAATATAATATTATATGAAATTATAAAAGGTATTTATACACCCATATATAGTATACTGCAATTTGATACACTATTATACAAAATAAGATTTCGTCAAACTTTGCCAGTTGATTTCTCTCAAACTGCAAAATGAAATCTTTTGAAATTTGTGGAGAGAAAATCAATGGAGAGATAGATCTAGTGATGGCCTATCACCCCCAATAGGTAAGACATCGTGAATCACAACAGAATTTGATTGAGAAATATATTGAAAATGACACTTTGCTCTTGAAATTTCGCTACTATAGTCACATATATAATTTGCGATTTTCTGGAGTTGAGGATGAATTTTTGGGACCGCATTGAATTCATCTCATCAAGATCTATCATTTGACTCCGAATTTAAATTTTATGAAGATCGGGACATGACAAACTATTAGACTCTTAAGCTCCACTGTTGGGATCAATTTAGAGAAGCATTAAAAAAAACTTAGCTAACTTGCGTAAACTTGTAAAGTAGTTGTATGAGCCGCACTAAAACGTAACTATCTCTTAATAATCTGAAGGATAAACCTATTAGAGAAATATGATAGAGTACTGATAAAAGTTAAAATATAATAATCAAATAAAATAAAAAATAAAAAATTAAGGTCATAACGCGATCACACTTTATGCAAAATAAAACTTTTCACATTATTTATTAATGATTTTAACGATACCATACAAAATAAATATTATATTTAATTCTTCCAAAGCATAGGGCTTTCTTGATGTAGATGATGATATCTATAGAGATGGATCTTCTATATATCGTAGAATGAAGTAGCGCATGCATGGATAGATAAATCCAAATCTGCTGAATCACTCATGTTGTGATCTTCTACATCCTGGGCCTTCCCATTGAGGCGCTACAATGCCCGTATGTTGTGCCAGTGGTGACTAACCCCGCTAAAAATCTTTCCCGACGATCGCTCAAGCACTTTCACGCAACAAGAAGCTTAAGCTTTTATGAACTGAAAGATTTTTCCATTTTAAATAGAATAGGCATAAATTGATATATTGAAATTTAAATAAAAAATAAATAAGAAGAGGAGCCCATTAAATACAACTAATGAATCGTAATAGAAATAGAAAATAAAGTTTAAATTCAAATTCCATAGAATCGATGTTATTAAAAACTTATCGAATAATTATCTCACGTTCATCCATCATACCAAATCGTGTCTAGTCTAAATAGCCAAGTAACTAAAAAAAGGGGCAAAACATGGAATCGTATTTCACCTAAAATATATATTTACATACATTGCTATAAAAATAAATAAATTACTACTTTAGAACATTCTGTATTCAATTCCCCCTCCCGGTTAATTTATTCAACTTTATTTCCTCTAGGGAGACGGCGAAATCGGAACCGGAAAAAGGAACTCCGACGACTGCTCCGGTTGTTTTAATGGGTCTCAAGGCGTAGTTTTGAATACTGATGTCATTGTTCTGGATTGTGATTCGCGAATTAGCTGAAATCGAAGCCATGGTACTGCACTTCTCTTTTTCATGATTCGTTTTTATTTTCTCTTCAATTAGGTCTTTTTGTTTTCGGAATTGTGTTAGTTCAGCAAAAATTGTGCGAAGAAACGGCAAGGGTTGCATTAGGTTTAGTGAGATACAGAAATAGTTGTTAGCTTCATTCGTATTGCTTACTTGGACTAATTTAGGATTGAGGTGTAGTTGATTGATTGATTCGCGTGTAACGGGTTTAGGCTTGTTGGTATCTGTTGTAGGATTAACCTTATCCTTCTAGTTTATTGCTGGTATAGGGCGCGAAGAATCGTCAAGTGCCTTATCCATCTATTTTATTGCTGGTATCGGACGCGAAGAATCGTCAAGAGTTGCATTAGGTTTAGTGAGATATATAAATAGTTGTTAACTTCATTCTTATTTCTTACTTGGACTAATGTAGGATTGAGGCGTAGTTGATTGATTGATTCGTGTGTAATCTTCGCCAAGTGCCTTATCCATCTATTTTATGCTGGTGCTGGTATCGGACGCGAAGAATCGTCAAGAGTTGCATTAGGTTTAGTGAGATATAGAAATAGTTGTTAGCTTCATTCTTATTTCTTACTTGGACCAATTTAGGATTGAGGCGTAGTTGATTGATTGATTTGTGTGTAATCAGTGGCGGAGCCAGGATTTCCGTTGAGGAGGTTAAAAAACAAAGGGAAAAACAAAAGCTAAATAGTGTTGACAAATAAGTTGTACCAGATTTCAAGCTTAAACATTGAAAAATGTTGCTAGCCGGATTCGAACTCACACGCCTACTAGTTTTTGAACTGCTATAGCCGCTGAACCAAGCCATTTACTTGTGTTGAGGGTTTCAATATTAAATATATAGACATATAATACAGATTTGGTCCTATATGCACAATATAATTTTTCGATTCAGGAGTTTGTCGATTCAGGGGTTCGTCGATTCAGGGGTTCGGGTGAACCCCTGAAGTCCACTTAGATCCGCCCCTCTGTGTAATGGGTTTAGGCTTGGTGGTGTATGTTGTACTATTAGCCTTATTATTGTAGTTCTTATTTTTGAATCTAGCATAAAATGTTGTTTATTCTTTTTTGGTTATCACACTGTTATTTTGTTGTTGTTGTTCCTTTTCTGAATGCTTTGCACTATTAGTTGCTATGTTTTCTTCACTGCCGTGATGTTATCACGGTTCACAACTACTTGATTTGCTGTACTTGAGCCGAGGGTTCTTCGGAAACAACCTCTCTACTTCCACGAGGTAGGGGATGTTGTTTTTGTTGTTGTGTGTAACAGGACAGTAGGTTTATGATCAAGGACATGGATCTGAAATTATGTTAATGCATTTTTCTGGGATTTATGGTTTGTCGAAGCTTCATGATTAAGTTGTACTTAGATATTAGTATGTGCATATAAAAGATTCTGGGATATATAGAAAGTTCATGATACTAGTACTGAAACAACAACAATAATTATTGTTTGGCCTCACTCCCAAGCTAGTTGTATGGAGCCTTATTGACCAAGTTGGTATATTTAGAACTTATGCTGCTTGAACTTTCCAAAAATGTTGCCGCATCCGTGTCGAATCCTCCAAAACTGCACTATTTTTGAAAGATTTGACACTCACTCGTCAATATTTTTGAAGAGTATTAGCAACATTGTTTAGAACCATCTTAATCTAATATTCTATAACTTAGGGCCTCTAACACTAGAAATTCTCTGTACTTTTTATTGGTGTATTACTTTCTAACTAGATTAGGAGACTCCTTGATCACCTTAGACCCTTATCAATCTAATATTTTGTTGTTGATGTCTCCTTCTATTTGCTGGAACCATAAAAGAAAAGAAAAGACACAACACTTTGTTATTTTCTATCACTCTTTGTTTACTTCTAATCCCAAACTCCTAAAAGTAAAGCATACCAACCTGGCTAAACCTTAGCTCCAACTGGTTAGTATCAACTATATAGATCCTTTTTCTTCTATTATGCTCTTTTGTAGTAAGTATGTATGGATTTTAAGAAATTATAGGTCTTTCAAAACAACTTTCTTCCATGTAAATTTAGTTTTAGTTTGTCCCCTCTTTAACCCCTTCAATTACCATGATTTCACTCTTATCGTTTGAAGACAAGTTAGGATGGGTTTAGTTATGTTGGAACTAGTTGTGTTGAGGTTAGTTGTATTTTGCTTGGTGTTTTTATTATATTTAAATCATCATGTTAATATTATATCAATATTTAATAGTTTCTTTAATTTATCTATGCATAATATTGATTGAAATTTGTAATATGTACTTTTTAATTAAACAAAAAATAAAAAATTAATTAAAATTTATAATAGATATTTAAAATAATTTCTCTATAAAATAATCTTTATATTTAAAGTGCATTGATACATGATCTTTTTCTTAATTTGACTTTCTTAAGCACATTTTAAAAAAGATTAGACAAGCACAATCTGCTTAGTAAAAGCACTTTCCAAATGAATTAACCAAATATAAATTAGTTTTTGTCAAAAATCACTTTTCTCAAAAACTATTTTATTAAAAGTATTTCTAAAAATAAGCAATTTTTAGCCGCTTGCCCAAACAAGCTCTTAGTTTTAATAGACAAGTTATTAAAGACCAATCTAAACATGGAATCCTATTCCACCTGAAACATATTTACTCACATTATTAGGAAAAAATTACTACTTAAGAACATTTTGTATTCTATCCCCCTCTTGGTTAATTTAGTCAGCTTATTTCCTCTAGGAGACGGCAAAATCAAACCGGAAAAGGAACTCAAGGCTAGTTTTTAGGAACTCAAGGCTAGTTTTTAGTACCCATGTCGTCGTACTGGATTATGATTAGCGATTTAGCTGAATTAGAAGACACGGTACCGTACTGTTCTTTTCGTTATTCAATTTTTCCCTGTCAATTAGTTTTTTTTGTTTTTGGAATTATATAAGTTCATCAAAAAATTGCTGGTATCGGACACAAAGAAACGTCAAGGGTTGTATTAGGTTTATCGAGACATAAAAATAGTTGTTAGCTTCATTCACATTGCTTACTCGGACTAATTTAGGGTTGAGGCATAGTTGATTGATTGATTGATTCGTGTGTAATGGGCTTGGGCTTAGTGGTTTTTGTCACAGTATTAGCCTTATTTTTGTACTTTCTTACCTTTGATATCTAGCATCATATGATGTTATTGTGTTTTGGTTATCGTACTATTATTTCATTGTTGTTATTGTTCCTTTTCTGAATGCTCGGTACTGCTTTCCTTATTGGTTACTATATTTTCTTTATCGCCTTTTCTTGTTTTTCTCAACACCTCTCTGCCTCCACAGGTAGGGTAAGGTTTGCATACTTTGTACCCTCCCCAGACCCCACTTTGGAATTTCATTGGGTATAATCTGACAGTAGGTTTATGATCAAGGACATGGATCTGAAATTATGTCTATGCCTTTTTATGCGTTTTCTATCACATAAAAGAAAAGAAAGGACACAACACTTTGTTGTGGAACTCCTAAAAGTAAAGCATACCAACCTAACTAAACCTTAACTCCAACTAGTTCGTATCAACTATATAGATCTTTTTTCTTCTATTATGCTCTTTTTTCATTAAGTATAAATGGATTTTAAGAAATTATAGGTTTTTCAAAACAACTTTCTTCCATGTTAATTTAGTTTGTCCCCTTTTTAACCCCTTCGATCACCATGATTTCACACTTATGGATTGGTGTATCAGAAGGTCGAAATGGAACATGAGGACACTGTCTCAAGCGACTTTGTTCTCTATTTATCCTCCATGTTGCTACTTGTACCTTATATTGGACCATTTTGTATGACCGTACATCCAGTTTGGCATCCGTGTCTATGTGACACTCATCTTGTGGATGTATTGGACCTTTAAAGGCTACTATTCACTCTTGTAATATAGTTGGTCTTACAATTGTTGTCCATAACTTTTTTTCATTTTGGTAGGTGTCTTCCTATGGTATAACATTTAGTAATATTTCTCCATTTCAACTGACCTTTCTAATTATATATGCATTCATGCCATTCTTCTGGATGCTGAGAGGGATGTGTGGGGATATTAGGAGAGATATGATTAAGAATGAAGATATTCGGGACGGTGAGAGTGACCTCCATGGTGGACAAAATGAGGGAGGAAAGACTGAGATGGTTAAAACATGTGAAGAAGAGATACATAGATGTCCCAGCTAGGAGGTGTGAGCAGTTGGCTATGGTGGGGCTGAGAAGAGGTAGAGGTAGGATGAAGAAGTATCGGGGAGAGGTGATTAGGCAGGACATGACACACTTGCAACTCACTTAGGACATTAGGACATGACCCTAGATAGGAAGATATGAATGACGGGGATTAGGGTAGAATGTTAGTAGGTAAACCGAGTGTTGTCTAGTTTCTCGTATTAGTATTATTACTATTACTCACTTACTATCTTATATTATTACCAGTTGTTTCCTGTGCTTCGGTTACCATATTATTTGTTTGTGCTACTGTTCTTGTTTCTACTATTTTCTACTTGGATTCTTCACTACTTTATTTCCTTCATACTGTTTTTGATATGCTTTACCTTTGCCGAGGGTCTATCGGAAATAAACTCTCTACCTTCACAAGGTAGGGGTAAGGCAGCATACTACCACCCTCCCAAGACCCCACTTGTGGGGTTACATTGAGTATGTTGTTGTTGTATACCATTCTTCTGGAACAGCGAGCCGTTATCTTAAAAAGGTTTTAAGACCAGTGTGCATAGTCTGCAATGGTGCTTAAAACAAATTGGTGAGATGTGGAATGTACTTGATACTATTGGATATGGTAGTGATAAGTCCTATTAAGTTGAGTTTTGGTCCAATTATGTATATGAGTCAGGTTCTTACTTTTGAATGACTTGCCAAAAGCTGCATATGGCTTAACTTGTTAATAATTGTTTCATTCATGGCTCATATAAGATTTTTCTACCACCAAACTTACAGGTTTCGGATGGTGCAGCAATACATTTTATCTATTTTTATTTCTTTCCCTTTCCCCTTTGCAGGCAACATCAAAGAAAGTAATCACGAGAGAAGAGTGGGAGAAAAAGCTCAATGATGTTAAAATTAGAAAAGAAGATATGAATAAGTTAGTGATGAACTTTTTGGTCACAGAGGGTTATGTTGAAGCAGCTGAAAAGTTCAGAAAGGAATCTGGAACAGATCGTATCCTTCTGTGATCTTCTTGGTTGCTCATTTCATATTATTATACAAATGTCTATTTTTAAATGTACATCTACATGCTTCTCCTTATGAATGAATAGCTGATATAGATCTTGCTACTATCACTGATCGAATGGCGGTTAAAAAGGCAGTGCAGGCTGGTAATGTAGAGGATGCAATTGAGAAGGTTAATGATTTGAATCCTGAGGTATGACTGCTATTTCTCCTATTTCAAACTGCTTTGGTGTGTGTTACTTGAGCTGAGGGTCTTTCGGAAACAACCTCTCTACATCCATGAGGTAGAGGTAAGGTCTAGACCCTCACCAAACCCTATAGTGTGGGATTTCACTGGGTATGTTGTTGTTGAATGCCTTTTGTTCTTATCATTCAGAAGCAAATTCATCTTCGTCTTTCAATCCTATTTGGGTGGAGTAAGTTGATGCCAAACATACTTCATAATGGTGAAGTCATGTTACGTAGTAACATTCACAATAAAAGAATATGTTTTGAGTGAACTAGGTGCGTCTTTTATCCTTCTAGACTAGAAGAGAGGAAATGCTATTGACTTTATGCAATATTCGTAATTGAAATATTTATTTATGGTAACTGATCAAATCCGTGCTATGGTACTTTTGGCTGACTGTTTAATATCGTGTCTTACATTTAGGCTAAGAAGAAATCATGTTATTGTGATTTGGTGCATTTTGTTCCAAAAGCAGGGAAGATATTCTCTCGAATTGCAGTCTGAATTGTTCAGGAGTGGCACTATATTGTGAATAGAAACACTGAAATCTAAGGGGAGTCTATTACGAGTCACATATACAGTCAATTTCAGTTCAATAAAATCACCTACAACTGTTTTTATTGTAAACTTCCCTACATTTCCCCCCTTGTCATGGTTGGAGGTGGACAGCTCTCATCATTAGACTATCACACATTTATCACAGCTAATAAAATGATTGATAAGAGGTATACAGGCATTACGTAATGAAAGCAGATGTCATTTAAACACGAGTATGGAAGCTCTTGATGATACTATTCTGTGCCAGTCCTCATATTAAGATTGAAGCAACCACTATTGGTGTTATTAATTTGCTACTCAACTTTCATGAATTTGCGCTTAGTTTTAGGTTCGGTGAAACTCTTAGTACATAAATATTTGGTTTGGAGAGTAGTTACTGCGCCCACTGACCCTCTTTTTTAAAGAAGTTTTGAATATATCACTTATGTGTTATATATATATATATATATATCTTGAGCAAGGTGTTTTTCTGCACATTCTTGAAATTTGCATCTACATCCAAAAGATAAAGAGTGGCTATATGTACAACCTTTTTGTTTATTATGGTTAAAAAATACTTAGGAAATTTGAAGACTTTATCCTTATTTGGAATCTTGTTAGTTTGATTAGAACAAACTTATTCTTGTCCAAATGGTATCCTGATAGAGGTCGGAAACTGTTCCGGAGATGTTACAAAAATATGGCTTAAAGTCTTGTCAAGGAGTGCAAATATGCTAAACAAATGGACAAAGAGTACCTTGGTTTTTGTATATAGGAGAATGGAAATATTCGAAGTTGTGTGAGTTGTTGGCGTATGGAACTTATGAGTTATATCATGAAACATTGAAAAAAAATGATAGAGCATAGATGTAGGGATGCGATAAGGGTGATAGAACTGGCTTGGTAGGACTGCTATAGACACTGAATTTTCTATGAAGATTAATAGAAGTTTTTGGGGGAGAAAATGAAGGATCTTCGAATTATATTTATTGACCTAGAGAAAACTTATATAGTGCAGAGAAAGGTCCTTTGGTGGAGGTTGGAAAAGAAAGGAATGCCACACTCAAATCAAGAAAAGGAAGTAATAACTATCAAATGCGTAAATGCCATAAAAGATGTATAAAAGAGCCGTCATAAGTGTGAATGTGTGATAACAGTTGGAGGGAATACAGAGGAGTTTGCATCTCTTGTGCTGTGGGCTTACATCAGGATCTACTTGTTTATGTTAGTCTAGGGATGAGTTAAGTACTAGGTTCATGGTGTACTATATTATGTTAGTTGATGAAATTAGCACGAGAGCCATTTAAAAGCTTGAATTGGAGAAACATTTTAGAGAGTAATGGTTTTAGAATAAGTAGAAGTAATATAGAAGATATACTTTTCAATTTTGTCCAATATAAGAATAATGAGATTGACATTCAAATCCAAGCAGAGTAAAAAATAAAATACTAGGTGATTTTATGTCATCTACCTAAGCCTTGGCGGGTGGAGTTATTGATACATGTTGGTGGGAGATAGCAAGTGTCCGGTTTAATAGTCGAGGCGTGTGCAAGCTAGCCTGTACACCATCTTTACAAAAGATAATGATATTGAGGTGAGACTTAGTGGGATTACGGTGTCTAAATGCAAATAATTAAAATTGATTTTATATGTTACATCTCATTGAATTCTGATTTCTCCTTTCAAAAAAATAAGAAAAAAAAGAGTCAGACATTGGAGGTCTCAAGTTCGAAACCCCTTGCCAGCGAAAGCAAGGGGTTTGCTTCTGGGTCGAGCTCGTCGCACCGGGCTTGCCTAGTGCGGGTTACCTCTCCTATGTGGTTTGCGAGCTATTGCATAGGAGCGGGAGTTTTACCCTGTGCGCACCCAAAGGGTAACGGTTACGGGTTTACCTTGTCATAAAAAAAATAAAAAAATAATAATTATTATATGGTTTCAAATATGATGATTGAAATTTGAAATGTTAGAGTGCTATGGGGAGTGTTTCTGATAAGAAGCCAGGTATCCAGTAATATCTTCTTCTTTTTTTGTTCTAGTCATCATGGGATTAAAGTAGAATTTATGGGCAGAAATTAAAAAGGAACAGAAAGTTGTGGAAGAAAGGTCCTATGAACAGAACAGAGGTTTTGTTTGCCATGAATTTAAGCAATTTATGAACAAAAGAAATGTTTTGTTTTCAATGAATTTGAACAAAAAATGCCCCCTATCGGCCTATCTGGTCAAAATTGTACAACAACAACAACAACATACCCAGTGAAATCCCAAAGAGGGGTCTTGGGAGGGTAGAATGTACGCAAACCTTACCACTACCTCATGGAGGCAGAGAGACTGTTTCCGAAAGACCCTCAGCTCAGATATTCCATATACAAAGAAGAAAATATAGCTGGTCAAAATTGTAGGTCCCTCAATTTCCTTTTTTGCTGACAGCACATATATAAGCTTCTAATTGTTGTTTCTTATTGTGTTTCTGTGCTTTTTACTGGAAGATAAGTAGAAATTTGAAGAAATGGGATTTTGTATATTGAAATTTGAACTGAACGGTGAATCCATAATCTTTCTAGGAAATAGTGCATGTAAACGTCAAGTGATTCCTCTATCATCAGCATTCTGTCTCTGAACTGTCTGGGAAAAAGAGATCTTTGCTATGCAAAGCCTTGACTTCCTTGGTTGATCTGAACTTGCATGAGATGTTCACTATGTGAAACCTTCAACTTTCCTTCTCTACTGAGAATTTTGATTAGACAAAGAGGGACCATGACTTCACTTTCTACATGGACATGTATTTTCTAATTTGTATCATTATGCATCATAAAAACACCCCAGGCATTTCTTCAAGGAAGAGAGGCGATTGCTTCTGTATAGCCATTATCACTTATAATATATCTGATATCAGATCAAGGATGTGATAAACCCAAGTATTCCCCTCTGCTACCCTCTCTTTTATCTTTCCTTGTATTATTGTTATTGTGCAGCAGGTGTGTTATATGCATGTATGATTTGCCTGTGTTTCTCATAACCTTCTCTTTTATCATCTTAAAAGCTTACTGATCAAGAGATTCTTTATACTTGGGAATTGGAACTTGGCAAAATGAACGCCTGCTTATCGTGAATTGCAACTTAGGCTGCTACAAGAAATCTCTTAATATTTTTGGTTGATCTTAACATAGTTTTACCTTCTTGGATGCAGATACTGGATACAAACCCCCAGCTCTTTTTCCACCTCCAGCAACAAAGGCTGATAGAGTTGATAAGGAATGGAAAGATTGAGGAGGCTTTGGAGTTTGCTCAAGAGGAGCTCGCTCCAAGGGGAGAAGAAAATGTAATTATTAATATATAAATCTTTTCTCTTGCTTTCCCTAAATCTCTTTTTTTAGGCAACGATAGAGTTGCTCCTTTAGTAACATGTAGGTCGTGAGTTTGAGGCATGGACACACAACCCCTTAGCAGTTCTGCAGAATGTTCTCTGTTCCCCTACTCAATCACTTGCTAGGGAGATTACTTTTATGAGAGCTACAAGCCTTTAAGTTAAATGACTGTTTAATCTCGTAGA
Source organism: Solanum chiquidenum (assembly GCA_029582725.1). Taxonomy (NCBI): domain Eukaryota; kingdom Viridiplantae; phylum Streptophyta; class Magnoliopsida; order Solanales; family Solanaceae; genus Solanum; species Solanum chiquidenum. The sequence continues at coordinate 77,016 of JAJOOS010003736.1, forward strand.
CTATATATTATAAATGTCCGGAGAATTTTGATGTGTGGATGCTAAAAAACCCTACGGTCTCTTAAAGATTACTGAATTTATAAATGGTCTTTCCCTGTCTCCACTCCTGAGCTGCCAGCACCAGGGGTTCCTTGCTCTTGGTCGACCTCCCTAGGAGGGGAGGCTGCCGAGGGTTATAGGATGTGGGAAAATCTACTTTTGTTTCTGATGAATTGGCTTGAGATTAACGCCATCTTTTACTCTGAAAAAAGAAGAAGCTTTGGTTGGTGCAATCCCATGTGTAACCCACCTCTTTAGTACATGACGAATTTAATTTCTTTTCTGCAGCAAAGCTTCTTAGAAGAGTTGGAAAAGACTGTTGCATTGTTGGCCTTTGAAGATGTATCCAACTGCCCTGTTGGAGAGCTTCTGGATGTATCACAGCGGCTAAAGACCGCTAGTGAGGTCAATGCTGCAATCCTCACCAGCCAAAGCCATGAAAAGGGTTAGTCTCCTTTCCATTAAATAACGCCGTTGATGATCCTCCTCTTCACACTTCTCAGGAAGAAGGGGGAGCAGGACATTTAAAGATTTTCAAAGTTTGGTGTGTTTGAAAAAGCTTTTGTTTTTTTCATAAATTAGGAATATTTACGTGTAGAAGCTCATGGTATGAAATGCTATTTTTATTTTTTAATGATTAATCTTTGATTTAAACAGATCCAAAGCTTCCAAGCCTATTGAAGATGTTAATATGGGCACAAAATCAGCTTGGTGAAAAAGCCGTGTTTCCGCGCATAACTGATTTATCGACTGCTAAACTGGAAGATCCTCCTGTTTGAAGGATGACCAAAACTTGGTCTACTGCTTGAAGATGATGTATCTTTCAACTTTCAAAACTTATAGATGCTTTTGTTCTTTATCAAATTATGGATTCTTAGATTAATGTTGTGTTTGTTTATCGATCGCAATGTACATGAACATAGTCTGTACTTTCGTATCGTATCTAGGTTTCATAAAAATTGGTTTGTGTTTTTCCTATCATAATCTCTGTGTTTGAAACTTGTGGAGAACATACAAAGAAGATAAGCTATTAATCTCAAATCTGTCAAAATAAATACACTTGACTCCCATTTCAGAGTTCAATCATAAGATCTTGAATCTTTTCTTATAGGAAGGAGATTCAATAGTTTATATATACTTTTTTTAAAATTATTTACTAGGTATAATTTTCCTTCACCGGATTTATATGAACTCTTTCCCTCCATCCTTTTCCACCACGGCTTTATATCAGGTATAGTTGGTTAGGATTAAGCGTTAGTCAGGAGTGCAACTCGGGTATAGTAGGTCAGGACACCTAGCACTGCTGCCTAAGATTGGTGGGTGAAATAATTGAGGTATACACAAACTGACTTGACAACACTATCATACAAAAGAAAAAAGAATGACTGCATCTTAATAAAAAAAAACTCCAAACTAATCAAATGAAATGAGGTAACAAGTGAAGCAGAAAATGACCAGAATTTCTAAGTCTCCACCCATACTAGTACATAAACCAATGAAGTAGTACTAGTTATAGAACAACTCTGAAGTTTAGAAGTTTGCTGATGAAATGACCTGAATACCCTTTCTCTGTCTCCCAAATCAAAGTTTCCATCATCAAAGTTGAGAGCATAACTTGAAGGATCATACTGGAATTTCACTTGTCTTTTGTTCTTCATTGCTAATTTCTTAATTGCTGCTCTCATTCTCCCAAATAAACACTTGCATTGCTTCTTGCTATAGTTGTTTACACATAAAAAGCTTCTTACAAATCCACCCATGATAAAATCAAGAAAACACCTTCAATAACCTTAACCTCTATAGCCAAAATTAACTTGCAAGATTTGATCTTTTTGTGTTTTTGAACAAGTTGTCACATATGCATATTAGCAATATCTATCAAGAACAGAGAAAAAAGGTCAAAAGGGTGTCTGAAAATGGCAATCTTGGACTTGTTAAGGGACTTAGGAAAGCAAATCCCTCTAATAACTTAACCTCTATAGCTGAAGTTAAGTTCCAAGATTTGATCTTTTTGTGCTTTTGGTCAAGTTGTCATACTTGTATCTAGCAAAATCTATCAAGAACAAAGAAAAAGGCCAAAAGGGTGTTTGAAAATGGCAATCTTGGACATGAGAAAGGACTAAAGAAGCAAAATTAACTAGAAAGATTTGATCTTTTTTGTGTTCTCATTTGTATATAGCAAAAATCTATCAAGAACAAAGAAAAGGGCCAAAAGGGTGTTTGAAAATGGCAATCTTGGACATGAAAAGGGACTAACGAAGCAAAATTAACTAGCAAGATTTGGTCTTTTTTTGTGTTTTATTCAAGTTTTCTCATTTGTGTATAGCAAATATCTACCAAGAACAAAGAAAAAAGGCCAAAAGGGTGTTTGAAAATGGCAATCTTGGACATGAGAAGGGACTGGGGAGAGAAACTTAGGAGAGTAAAATTTGGTTTGCAAGTTTTGATCTTTTTTTTTTGTGTTTAGTTCAAGTGCTCATTCTTGCATGTAGCAAAAATATGTATCAAGATCAAATAAAAGGGCCAAAAAGGGTGTTTGAAAATGGTAGTCTTGGAAATAAAAAGGAAATGAGGGTAAGAAAATTTTGGCTTATGTGTGATGAATGGTATGTGAAGGACCTTTATATATCATAAAAAGAACCTTAAGAAAAAATGTGGTCTTTTTTCCTTTTTTCTCTTTCTGTGGGGTTTGGTTTAATTCAATGGAAAGCAAAGGGAAACAGGAAATAAACATGAAAATGTTATGTTTTTGGGTCTTTTAAAGAAGCTGTGCCCTTACCACCTGCAGTATCTTCATAGTGTAACACTTTTTATTGCATTGGGAGACTCAAATTCCATGATCCATAGAAAGAAAAAGAGGATTCTTTTGTGTGTGGGGGGTGGGGTGGGGTGGGGAGAGGGGTAAAAGGCTGTGGGGAAGAGAGCCCACTACATGGTAGTATCACGAGTTCGGAACTTAAATAAGCCACAAAAACATAAAAGTGACCAAAATAAGTCACTACTTTGGTAAGTAACTAAAATAGGCTTAGTGGAAGAAAAACTTTCACTTTATCTAATATTCTAAACGTTTTCCGTTAGTCTCATAACATGTATATTTTTAATATATAACTGAACTATTTCCTACACTTTATAAAATGGAACTATTTCTTACACTTTATAAAGTGTAAGTTTTTCTTACACTTTGTAAAGTGAAACTTTTTCTTACACTTGATAAAGTGGAAGAAAAAATTCTGTTTTACAAAAAGGAATATTTTTCACGTTTTTATCTCTTTATGAAGCTTTTGCAGTGTTTTTCATACAATTATATTGATTTGATATATCATAAAAACGAAAAAAATTATTACATTATGTATTTTTATTCTGAAAAATCCTTCAATCTCTATTTAAGGACGTTCAAACATAGTTGATAGCACCTACAACATAAAGTCTTCTATATTTGTTCATTTCAATCTAAAAAAAATGTCTTCTAAACCAAAAGTTAGAGATTCGATTTATTGGATGGCGAAATTATACATGACGGAAATACCGTTTATTATAATTGTCCTCCCAAACACAATGCTAAATATTTAATTAATGTCCGATATCATAAATTTCTTTCATCAATTTATAAAAGAATGGGTATAAACAATACTGATTATAATTTGATTATAGTCGGAAAATACCCTACTTCATTTTTATCACAAGGACAAGTAAATTTGGAGAGTGGATTATCTATAATGACGAATCGTTGACCGACTTTTTGAGGGTTCCCAATGACTACATAGATCAAATCAAGTTAACAATACTTGAAATCTATTTTAGGAAGGAGCCTAAGACTAGTCAACAAATCCCCCATTATAAAATCGTAATAGCGTCGATGGATTTCCGATAACTCAATCTACTGATTTTCCTAACATGACTCATGTCCCGACCCCAATATCAACTCGATACACAACCCCACCCTAACCCTACCCCCGACTTCAGACCTGATCCTCAATCCTAACCTTGATCTCGTTTAGAACCTGTTCCTCAACCTGACCTTGAGAAAACCCCAACATGAAACCTGACAATCGAACTTAGCCACGACGTCGACTCACGACTTAATCCTAATCTGAGATCAAGACTCAAACCTGAGCTAGGACCCAACTTTGACTCTGAGTAAGGGTTGGGATCGGAGTCAGGGTTGGTTGAGTTTTGAGTTGGGGTCAGGGTCATGATCAAGGTCGAGAGTCGAATCTCAAGTTAGGGTCCAATGTCAAGTACCAGTTGGTTGGGGTTAGGGTCAAGATCAAAGAGTCGAATCCTGGGTCAAGGATTAGGAGTCAAGTCCAGGTCATGGTAGAGGTTGAGAGTGATCGAGTCTCAAGGTTGAGGGCGGGAGTTGGGTCTTAGGGTTGGGGCGGGAGTTGTGTCAGGGTTGAGATAAGGAGTCAGATATTAGGTCATTGTTATTCTCGGGTCTTAAGTCAAATTCTAAGCTTGGGTATGGAGTTGAGTCCTGATCAATCCCCAGTTTCGAATTGAGGTCGAGAGTCTAGTTAGGTCCCAAGTTTATGTCAATATCAATTTCATGGTCAAGAGTATGGTCCCGAGTAAGGGTCGGGGTTGAGAGTTGAATCTTGGATCAAGGTCGAGATCAGATGGTGAGGTTGAATGAGAGTTTTAAGAAAATATATTTCTTTATTTTATATAGAAAAAAATACTTTTCTTAAATTAAAGCCAATTAAGTCCATTTAAAAAACATTTTCCGAAATATTTGAGCCAACCCAAATATGAAACTAAGGTCCGTGATTTAATTCTTAGAAATTAGCCTGCAATGGAATAAGTGGAGGATAAGACCCTCATTGATCCATCAAATCAAAAGAAGGTCTATTTTTGTTGAAACTCCAATTGTCTCCACCAAAAGGCAATCTTGTATAGGGTATAAAATTGTGGTTTTCTCTTACTATCTTTCCTTATTGTCTTCATACACAAAGTTGCTTTTAACTTTTTCTACATTTTCATCAAAATTCCTTTCCATGTTGTCCCTTTTCATTTTGGCCCATCCTATCTCACGGGCCTATGTGAGTTAGTCCACTATTTTGTCTTTCGTATTGGCATCACTTGTAATCTACATACTTTAGGTGAACTTTTGGTATTGATGAAATTTCATGTGATTGTCTTTGATATTGTGATGGTAACATAGGCGAAATCAGGATTTGAAGCTTATGAATTCTATAATTGTCACTGATATTATAGCTCGTTGTAGTTAATTATTAAGTTTGTAATTAAATATTTGTATATATTTAAAACATTTTCTAATACAAATACATATTATAGCTTCGCTCTTGGTGATGTACATGTTGAAGAAAAAACCCCTCAAGAGCGCGAGATATGCACAAATAGGATGATTTGAGGTCAATGTTTATATTTTATCCGAGTTTAAGGTTTTTTCACAAAAAAACTAAGTTTTACTGCTATATATTCAAAAGAACTAAAAAATCACGCTTCTTCAATCGTTCACAAGTATCATTTGCCAAGTGGACATGACTTGATTTCTATCTTCATTTTACCTATTTGTTAATTCCTTGTTAAATTTATTCACGATTTTGTCCAAAAGACGCCTCAATAATTGAATTCTAAATTCGATGTGAATTTTCTTAAAACAAGCTTCATGGAGAACTCCCTTTTGAATTCAAACGTCGTAATACCAAAAATCTTAAGGTGAAATAAAAGAATCGAGCTAAATCAAATACACAAACAATAGCATATCCAGTGTAATCGTATAGGAAAGATAGAATGTACACAACCTGTAAAAGGTAGATAAATTGTTTTTGATAGACCCTCGATTCAAAGGGACAAAGCAAATAATATCTTGATTTAAAATTTTAGATTCCCTTTGGATGAGTGCTACTTACTTGCAATTGGCAATTGGACTGAGATTGATCAGACTCACCAGCCCACTTTTTAAGAGATAAAAAGGCTTATTACAAATCCAATGGTCAATTTTCAGCCCACTAAGAAAATCTTCTCACAGAAATTGGATTTATCTTCTTGTTATTTTCCTATGTAGCAGTAATATACTTTTCTTGTGATTTGAGATTCTTTTTTAGTAGTACAAGTTTTTGGAGGAACTAGAAAGTTGATATCATAGGGAGTCTTGACGTAACTAGAAAATGATATCATAGGATCAAGAGGTTATAGATTTAAGATGTGAAAAAAATACAGAGTTTTGTCAAATTTTTAACTATAATGATGGTCGAGAATTGTGGAGAGGGATCTATAGTATTGCTTATTCGTTCGCGTGAATTCAATAACTAGTCAGTATACTTTAAGTTAAACACTCACACTAAGTTTATTTCAATTGAACATCTAAATACATGATAATGTGTTCCTATTAGACATATGCCGCTCAAATTTTGAAAAATTTATTCGTTTGTTTTCAAGCGCTTATTTTGTGGACAAATTAATAAATTCAAAATGTGTCATCTCCTTTAATCAAATACATATATTAGGCTCAATAAGACGTAAAATCTAATGCTTGTTTCGATTCATGTGATTGATGTGTATAATTTAAGAATATGACATATTTTATGTGGTCATTTTATTTATTTATTGGACACTTGAGAACACGTGCAATTTTTTTCTAAGAGGTCTAATAGGAACATTTTAATAATTTACTTTAAGGTTTTGTAAATTATTCCAAAATTAAACATCCAAAAATTAGTTATCTCACCTTTGATATAGGATAAAAAACAACATTACAATCGTGAGATAACTCACCATGTAATTTATCCCAACCAAATATAAATAAATTCATTTTAAAATTAATTATTCCTTGTCCGTTATACTAAAGGAGTACAGATTAAAAATCAAAACTACATTTAAAAAATATTTAAGAGATAACTTTGAACCTACTCAAACTTAAGGGACCATTTTTTTCTCAAAATATTTGGTGAATATATTAATTATACTTTTTCCTTGTCTTTGTTTATGAGTGCATAATATATCAGTTCAGACAGACAAAAGAAGATCTTTATTGTGTGTACTTTAATTAATTAAGAAAGAATAAAGCAGTTTTTTTTCTTGATAATTGCAAACTATTTTAATATAAATATAATATAATGTAATTGTAAAGTGCTGAATTTATTCTTGGCTCGATGAGAATAGTGTAAGTGAGATTCTCACATGTAAATTGTAATAGTTTCAGACAGACTGATAATATTAGCAGATTTTAGAGTATCTCATTTGGATTTGCTCCCTTCACCTTTTATATTTTTTTATAAACTGGTCGATATTTATTGATTTGATTAATTAAATTCGCACAGCATATGATATATTAAAAAAAACAATACTTTCTACTAAAGAAGTTTTATTTTTAAGATTTCAATATGAGATCTTTAATTAAGAGCGAAACAATTTTATTTATTAATAGTGGTGGAGTTATGATTTTCATTAAGTTCTCAAAAGACGCAAAAAAGATTCAATATTTATTATATATACATAAAAAATAATTTTAATTTTGAATATATAGTTTACTTTTCATTGAAGGGTTCGAACCCCTTCTCCCACCTGACTCTGCTTTTGTCTATCAGGCAATCATACTAGCTACTTACAAGAAATTTTTTTATTTTTAAGACTCAAACTCAAAATTTTTAATTAAGAGTATAAGGATTATATCTATTTAGCAGATTTTAGAGTATCTTATTTGGATTTGCTTCCTTCACCTTTTTAGTAGCTTTATCAGGAGTCATATGGACACTATATATACCCCTAAATATAATATTTTCTCCATTCTGTATTGATTGTTCACATTATCAAAATTAATTATTAGAAGTTATTATTATTAATTTTTCTCATTTTATCCTGATAAGTAGTTCTTTTTGAAAATATAAATAGGTTTGTAAAATTTCAAAAGCATTTTATAAGAAGTAAATTAATAAAATTATTCTTCTATTTATGATTTCTTAAGAGAAGAAAATAAATAATTAATATGAAGCTGACATAATACATAATTTGCGCGGCTACATTAATTCTTGCTTATCTAGTTTTTTTGTACTCAAAGTACTCCTATTTTATGGTTTGAATTAAGATTTATTGTACTTAACTATAGTATAAAATGCTATTACTATAATATAGCAGGCTATATACAATATGGTGCATAAAAATTGCAAGCAAGCAAGCAAACTCATGTAATATGTAGTACATGACTAATAGCTTAGGTTTGAGATAGACATGAAAAGATATTTGAGAGAAATTTAAATTTGAAATCTCTAATTAATAATGAATGAATACATATAAAAAAGCAACGTGCAATACATAGAATATTTCAAGTTCTCGTAGAGTCTAGAAAACGACCTACACTTTGAGAAAGGACTACATATCAACATGTATGATATAAATAACTATTTTCACAGCTCGAATTTATAATATCTATACATGTTTCAGAGACAACTTTTACTAAAATATGATCTTTATAATATTTTTTATTTTAATTTTGTATGGAGTTAATTTCCTTGCTTTAGAATAGAATATTAGGTGACATTCATTATTGCCATTTGACTATGATTATGTTGTTTTTCGTATTGTTTTCACTCATTTCATGAATCTTGTGAGATCCAATTGTTGTTTCCTTTTTTGGTTCAAGTCCCTCATTCCTTGGATCTTGCCCAACTAATAGAGGAAAATAATAATAATAATACTATCGTCGTTTCAATTTGTTTATTTTATTTTAACTTAACATGAGATTTTAAAAAGTACAAGATTTTTTTTCATATTATGATCTTAAATTAAATATATGTCAAATATATCAAAATGATCTTTGATTTTGTGGTCTTAAATATTCCATGTAAAAAGTTGGCATAATAAATTTAAAAAAGTAAAACAGATTAAAAATAATAATATTACAAACAAATTTAAATGGAGGGAGTATTCATAGTATAAATTAAACCCAATAAAATTAATATTTTCTATCTGATGTCTCTAAGATCTAACCAGAGCATAAATAATATATAGGTCAAATTTTGTCACCAATAAAAAGTGTGATGAATTGATAAATATTTTTTTTTCTTAAATCATAAGTGTTGGTTCAAACCTTTCTATATACAAAATCACGACTTTTGTTAGTAAAATCCGAATTCAGTCAAATACCGAACATCAAGGGAAAAAAAAAGGTTTACAACAATTTTGCTTTGCAGCTTCTTCTATTATACTTCGACTAACATATACTTTTTTTTCCCGACTAACATATACTTACTACATGAATAAAATTAACATATTAAATTCAAAAATTGTCAAAAAAAACAATTATATTTAATCATTAGAAGAAGAGACTTTTGCTCTTTCATCTTAGCCTCCACCACGTGAAACCTTCAATTACTAATTATAGCTCATGAAGAGTCTCACACGAGCCATTAGGTCTACAATAAATATATTTAATATAATTTTTACATACATCAACTTTATTTCTGTTTTGAAAGATAAAAAAATTATTCTCGATAGTTTTCTTATTCAAGGAAAACATAATTTAAAATATTTTTTAAAATGATAAAATACTATTTAGAACATAACAAAAAAAGTCCGAAAAGAGAGTAATTGATTAAAGAGTGGATTTTAAAATTGACATGAATCATGAATGCGTAGCAATCACTTCCATCTTTTATTTTAGGTGACGCTTTTAACATCAAAATAATTGATACTATTTTCTTGTATTTAGAATTATATTAGATAACTTAAAGATCTTATAAATTATATTCTTCATACATGATTAAAATTATTTCTTTATATATACACTAGATATTGAATATCTTTTGGCTAGTACATGTATCTAATTTTTTTACATTTTAAACCTTCTTAGTGAAAAATTCTGATGAGTCCGCTATTGATTCAGGATTTAAAGTCTGTGGGTGCCAAATAAAAGAAAAGTCAAAGGAGTAATAATGTAATTAATTTAATTAATTTAAGTCAATAATAATTATAAAAATAAAATATAATAATGTGCCAACTGTTTTTCCTTAAAAAAAACGTGCTTTGAGCCTCTTTTTTTTTTCTTAAAAAACGTCTGCAGGAAATTTCTCAAATTTTTTTTAGGTACAAATGGGATTCAAACCCGCAACATCATCCTTCTAAAGTTGCCCTCCTACCGTAGCACCACAAGCCAATTTTATTCTCTGGATGGCACACTTTATATTTATATAAATATTATATATATATATATATATATATATATACCTATGTATATATAGAGTTTTCGTCGAAATTCGGGGGTGGCATGACACCTCCACAACCCTTCATAGATCTGCCCCTGCAGACATATATAATACTCATCTTTATAGTAGAATACACTATATTCATGCTTAGCAACAACACTAGAATTTCAACTAAGAGGTATATGTTATCTCTTGACTTTCTAAACCGACAGGGGCGGCTCAATGTAATTGGGGGCCTAAAGCGAAATTTCAATTGATGCCTAACAAATTTCATACATATTTATTTTAAAATTTACTTTTCTAACTATTTAGATGCAAATTATTACTTAATTTTTTTATAGATGATTTTTTCGAGTACTTTTTATTTATTTATAATTATTAGTTTTAGGTAAGATTTTATCAATTCAACATTGAAAAATATTATTTTATTGAAGCAATCATTATATGAATTGTTAACACAATTCTATAAGTAATAAGTTGATAAACTTTAAGCAAAAATGAGTTTTAAAAAATAAATAATGTGAATGTTAGCAAAGAAATGTAATAAAAAATCTAAACTATATACTTTTTATTATAAATAATTATTATTTTTAATAAAAAATAACACATAATTTATTCTTGGTAAAAATTTGAGGCCTTCTAAAATTGGGTGTCTAAGGCATATGCCTTAATTTTTATAAGGTAGAGCCACCCCTGTAAACCGAACAAGTATTATTGAACAACTACTTTTAATATAATGAACAAATAAAAATGAATGGAGAAAATATTATAAGAAACGTATCTCCTAAGAACGAAACGTAAATAGGAACGGAAGATGAAAGCCACCACTATAATCATGCACATAATAGGTGTATTTACGCGTATATAATTTCACACGCAACACACGCGATCTCACGTGCGTAATTGGCTGTTCATTTTGCATGCGCGTTTGTGTTTTTTTTAATTTTTGACTAAATTGAGTCGTTGAATGGACTCGTGGACCAAGATGATCTAACGGTGGATATTGCACGACAAAAAGTACTGTACGTAATCGTAGCCGTCGACATGTTGAGATTTGTGTGTCCCTTAAACCTGGGAAATCCGACAATAAGATGACATGTCGGGTAGTAGGGTAAGAGATGACATATATATTACTACGTCGACTTTTAATTATTATAATTTTTTTGTTTAGTGTCCAACAATAATAATTTTGATTAATATTTTACGATGTATTTTTTCATCATATTGATATGTAAAAAATTGGAGTTTATAGTTTTTGAATATCTATATATTTTGTTTAAAATATCAAATTAATGTAATCTAATTTAATTTTAAAAATTAATCAAATTGACTTTCGAAAAGGACAACATGACAATTAAAAGTGGATAGAGGGAGTATTAGGAAATTATCAATTATCCATACCTAAATTATACGTCGCAGTTTCTTTGTTTCATATTTATTAGTTGATTATTTTAATAAAAATAGTTGTTTCATACTAATTGTCAATTTTACTAAATCAAGAAAGGATTAATTTAATTAATTTTTTATATTATTCTTTCAATTAATTCTTTTTAAAAGTATTCACATTTGTTTGTAAAATTTCAAGAAGTTTCTAGGGGCGAATTAATAAAATTATCTGCTTATTTATGATTCCTTAATATGCGTGTAAAAAAAGAAAAGGGAAAAGGACAAATATACCCCCGAACTATCGTTAATGATATATAAATATCCTCCGTCATACTTTTCGTTCATTAGTACCCCTGCCGTCCAAAAATCAGTGCACATTTTCCCCTCACACTAACAGAAGAATTATTTGATACACGTGGCGCAATCCCACGGCTCAACCCGATTTGACCAATTATTTAACCCAAAATTCAAATACCCGCCCATTACCCATTTGACCCACCCGATACACCCGTTACCCACATTTGTTAACAATGGTGGTTTCTTTTTTCTTCATCTTCTTCCTTTGTTTTTCACCTCAATACTACTACCTATCATTTGCCATCACCACCGCCGGCGTCTAAGGCAACAACCGTCATGTTCACCGTGAACCCTTTTTCCTATTAGACTCACCACCACCTTCTTCTCAACCACTTATACCTCCTCTGGCCCTACAGAGTACCCATTTCAAGGTTCTACTACTCCTGATAACAGTGATAATAACCCATTTTCCCTTACTTATCCTTCTCTTCCACCTTCCCCTGTTTCCCCTGCTGATTTTGTTCCCAAAAATGTCTCTTCTATCATCCTCCCAAATATCTCCAAATCTAACCCCGTTTCGACTAAACTCATTGTCACTGTTAGTATCTCTGTTGTTGCTGCTGTCATTGTTCTATCTATTGCTATCTTTTTGCATATATGAAAGCGAAGGAAACAAAGTGACCAGAAAACTCAAAGATCTGATAGTAATGGCAATGGGCTGAGTCAGGATGGTGCTAAGAATGATGCTACTCCTTCCGTCCCATTTTATGTGGCAACATTTCCTTTTTGGTCAGTCCCAAAAAGAATGTCACATTTCCTTATTTGGTAAGTATTTAAAGGTATAATTCCTCTTTTACCCTTGTTGGTCCCACTTAATCTTGAAAAGAGTACTCCAATACATTTATTAGGAGAGAGAAAAATAAGTCTATTTTTTTGAAGGGCAATTTGGTAAACATTTCAAAGTCTTTATCTATTTATTAAACT
>JAJOOS010003737.1:0-15526 GCA_029582725.1 Solanum chiquidenum
CTGATTTGGAACATGTTAATAACTAATTCATGATGATCTGCTGTAATTCTAGAAACCCTAGGTCTATTCATAATAAAGGAATCAAGAAACTGACTGAATTCTAGGGACCCAATGGGTGAAAGGAACCCACTAGTGAAATCCCACATACCTGATGACGAATTCCACAGAGAAATCTTTCAATTTCAGGGCTGGAATTGAAGAAAACTTGCTGCGTTCTCCTTTTTCTCCTCTCTTGCTTCTAATTTTTCTAAGTTTGATTAATGATTTGACTTAGGTAAGTTCTAGTTATGATCCTAGGCTTAAACTGATTAAAATCTCATGATTTAGGGTCTAAACGACGTATCTTAGGGGTTAAATGAAATAGGAAAAGACCAAAAGACCCTTGACTTAATTGTTGTTGGAGTGACCGACGGATTGGGCTGACGGGCCGTCAATCAGTCGACGGTCCATCGGTCAGGTCTACTCGACAGGCCTTCACTAAAACGAGCATAACTTTTTACTCGAAGGTCAAATTTTAACAAACTCGGTGGCGTTGGAAAGAGGATTCAATTATCTATCATATAATAGGTCATGGGACACATAATTCCTTTTGTGCTAAAAGTTATGATAATCTGAAGTTGGCCCAATCATAATTTTCAGCTAACTGGCTGTTGACCCTTACCTACGGTCAGACCTACGGACCGTTGATCGAATGACGGTCCGTGCTGTTCGACCGTAGTTCATGTCAGAGGCTAGGTAAAGGAGGCATCGATCCACGGACACAGACCACAGACCGTGGTCTGACCTACGGACAGTGGGTCTGTCCGTGGGTCGAGACTTAGCCGATTTTTCTGAGCTGGATTGGGGAGGGGTTGCAGTGGTGAACCACGAACCACCAGCACGGGCCGTGGTCTGACCTACGGTCCGTGGATGGCAACCGTGAGTTGCACATGCAACTTCCCAAAATCTGTATTTTTGGTCTGTTTTGGATACATGGTGTTACATGAATAGTATCATTGAGTTTTGAATTGCGAGTTCTTGAGTTGTTGAGTTTTTGTGTTCTGAGTACTGAGTTTCCATATTTCTTTAAAGACCCGTGAGTTGAGTCGTTCATGTCCATAATTCCGCATGAACCTTATGAATTGAGTTATCAATTTTGAGAAGCTTTTTAAAGAAAATATTTGAGTTTTAAACTGAGTTTTTGAGAAAGTGAAGATGAGTTTTGAGAAAGAGCTTTTAAAACATGATTAGTATGACAGCCGAATATGTCATCAATGTTTAAGCAGTATGGTATCTAGATATACCATCAATGTTTATGTAGTATGATTTCCCGAGTCATCAATGATAATATCACAATATGATTTTGATATATTTTTTTAGAAAAAGTTTTCAAGTATGAATTGAGCAAGAGTATAAGGGAACTAAGAATTCCCAAATGTATCAGTTTTTACATTGATAAAAGAGAAACTTTGATTTCTAAATGAGTTATGAGTTCAAAAGATATTTCAAAAGAAGTTACCTCTTTTAAGAGAGTAGTTTGAGCAATTATCTCAAACCAGAGGAATAATTATGTTTTTAAACATCTGAGCATGAGTTATATATATATTATTGAGAGTAGTATTGAGCACCGATATGAGAATAAGTTTAGACAACTCAAAATCCTCATAAACCATGTATGCCAACATGGGTAAATGATCTTACTTTTTAGATGATTCCTTATTAATTTTAAGCATATCTTAGTAAATCCACTTAGTTGAGGTATTATATACCCCGGCAAGGTATAAGACAGTTCTGGCAGTGTGGGCGAGACGTTGTATCATCACGTAGCTCATAGTGATGGTTGTCGGTTAGAGAATCTCCCATTATAGTTAAAGTTTATTTTTATATATCACTTATTATGTTGAGTTCAGAGATGAGAAAGTAATTTGTAAAGCTTTAAATGATTTAACTTTTTTATTTCTTTACATTCAACTTGAGTACATTGTTATCTATTGTAGTCCTTTCTTTCAGTTATTTGTTATTTAATTATATTACATACTCAACATTCAATGTATTGATGTCATTCAACCTGCATCTTTTAATGATGCAGATACATGTTATTAGGATCCTCAACAATAGTTTGTTGAGATCACTTAATCCGCTCGTCTGCTTATGAGTGAGTCATTGTATACATTAGAGGCTTCATAGATAGACAATTTTGGAGAGTTTTTCAGTTTCAAATATGTTATTTAAAACTTATGTTTCATACTCAGTATATTCAGTGAAGTTTTGAGAATTGATAAACTGTTTTTAAACATTTCTTTCAATATGATGCTTATGTATGCTTGAGTTAGTCTTCCGTTTGTAGTTAGTCAGTATGAGGGTTCGCTTGAGGGCCAACAATGGTTCTTGAGTGCCGGCTACATCCAGGGTGTAGGCTCGGCTCGTGACAAACTTGATATCAGAGCACAGAGTTCAAGTGTCCTAGGGTGTGTATGAAGTTGTGTCAAGTATGATCTTATTTATGGTTGTGAGGGCCCCACTTCTATAAATGAGGGACTACAGATATTTAGAAAAAACTCCTTTCTTTCATACTATAAATCATGCAATAGAACCATGTCGTAAGGAGCTTATTCAAATTTATGCGTTTCTCAGATTCATTCGACTACCCCCCATACTAGAGGTGGTTGAAAAGCAAAGTTAGTTCTTTATCGATGAGTTGCTGTTAGAAAAAATCTTGAGAAAGTCATGAGACTGTAAAGGTGATTAAGAGGAACCTATGAGTGAGTTAACTATTGAGTTTGAAAGAATGCACTCTTATTCATATGAATCGTGCATTTGAGCTAAAAACAGGATGTACTCCGAACTCTCTTCTCTAAACCTTGTTTCAGTTGAGACCCTTATGAGAAAGTGTGTCTTAGAGATTGGGTTGTAATTTTCACCCGAAAAATAGTATGAGTTACGAGATTATGAGAAGTAGTAGTAAAAGTGCCCTTAAATTAGAAGAATACATGCAGATGTTCAGTAATCTAAGAAAGGGATATAGTGATGAGAGAAATTATGTTATTGTAGTCATGCACCTAGTGAGTTATTAATGAGGAGTTTTACCTTATGGATAGACAAAGAAGTGATGAGTTTGTGTAGATTTTATGATTGAAGGTGGAGTAAGAGTTACTCGTATGGATGAATTAGACTATACTTTAACCAGAAGCGAGATTATGTCAATGTAACATTGTGTTAGTGAAAGCCAAGTATAGGTATTTAATAAAGGAGTAGAGTACTCATGAGGTGATAGATCTAAGCTAGACTTATTATTTTTAAGGGAGAGCCCATGATATAATAGGATTATAGAACTAATTAAGTAAGGATGTATAGTAAGTAGGTAAATACTACTTAGGTTGTGAAAAAGGAATGTGACGGTATTCTATAAATATATAATTTGTGAGATAAAGATTGCCTACTTGTCATGAGATCTTAGTGGGTGAGTGTTTCTTAATTTTATCTAGTATTAATAAGTTAGTATAGTATGTGAGAAATTGTATTTATATATATGTTTAGTAATATACACTAAGCTTGAATTTGAGATGAGTATCGTGATCAAAAGAAATGGCAACATGAGGGTGATGATATTAGTTTTGAGATCTGATTTGGTAGACTTGACACAGAGAATGTGAGGAATTAAGATGTTAGTTGTAACGAATATGAGTGGTACAAGTGAGAGCTCCTATCTTTTAGAAAAGGGTAGTGAAGTGTGGTTAAGTCATAAGAGTCATAAGAGTAACAAGAGCATTAAAGGTGTATCCGAGATTGTATGTAATAAGAGAATGTTCTAGTTAATGATTTTTCATATATGCCTAGATAGTATATTTGAGTTGGCAGTGAGGAATAAGCTGATGTAAGCATTATTGTTTTCCTTAAGAGTTAGATGAAGCGGCCTTATAAGCCAATGAGAAGAGGTTAATAGAAGCATCTTATAAAAAGGCTTTAGAAGGGGTCTTAATACCTGCTTATGCAGAGTTCAGTATCCATGAGATAAGCCTTTCCCAAGTATTAGAGTAAAGGGAATATAAACCAGTTTAAAGATGCTGAAATAGATCTATATCTTTCAAGTGTCAGCTTCAAACCTAAGGGGGAGATGATAAGATGAGAAACTGAGTCAAGTGTGGAGAATTAGACAGCGATGTATTTAGAAAGAGTTTTAGAAATATATCAATCCATTCATGCTCTAGCGTATCCCTCAAAGATAGTCGTTACAACATTATGTTGATATTTTCTAATATCAAAATTGTATCTATGACCTATGCTCATACACTTCAGAGACATTCACATTGATGCTCAACTTTCAGAATGAGGGGCAAAGACTTTAGCCCATAGATCTCAATCTTATCCATAAAGTTATGGATATAAGCCTCATGATATGAACCTATTTATATAAGCATTCATGTCTCATAGTACGTCCAGTCTCGAAAACTCATTATTTGATCTTAACGGCTAGAAAAATAATGTTATGTCATGCGTATTCTTATATTAGAACTCTCGAATGAATCATGCTTATGATCTTTCGCCCTAAAGCTCTTTCATTTATCCTTTTTAGTTTTAAGTGTGGTGTTGTTGATAGTAGTTGTGTGATGATAGAGAAGAGGATTACTATTTCTTATTATGATAATGATTGTGTGTTTATTCCATCTAAGGTAATAAATGTGGAGAAAAAAGGAGATAAGGTTTTTCGATGAGTAACAAGTCAGTTCCTGGTAATAATGCATGAAAGTTCTATTGGTAGAAGTAACGAGAGAATGAGGAATTCTTATAATTATTGGTTAGTAGGAGTCCATAGAGTGGTTATAGTACTAGGCTTGAATGTGGTGTTGTTAACATATGGATAAATGATGTATTAGGCGTTTCTTGATATGGGCTCAAGGTTGGTCGAATGTAGTTATAAGGAAAAGTATTCTTGGGATGGGATTCCCTATAGAGGTATAGAACCTAAATCTTGTGGTTAAGATAAATATAACCATCTCATGTGTAACACCTTATGAATTAGAGATTGGGCTTAGCAAACGATTTAACTTAGACGTTTGTAAGAGTAGTCATATACTCTAGTGAGAGCTATGAGTTGCAGCTAATAAGGTGTGGTATTCATAAAGGATGGCATGACTTAGAGGTGTTGCTAGGCTTAAAAGCTAATAGTTGTATTGCTTAAGGCGTAATTTTCCTATACTTACTTCATGCCCATATTTTCTTTGTCTCATGTAAGACAACTTCAGATAGAGCGTGACTTTTTTAAAAAACAATATCGTTCTTGACTTATGTGCTATAGACAGTTCCAAACTCTTAGTATGAATCAGTTCCGCCTATATTAGTAGGCAAGTTTAGAAGTCAGAAAGATAGTAAGTGTAATTCCTTTCCTTTCCTTTCCATGCTCAGTTTAACCGTCATTCGAGGACGAATGATCCCATGAGGGAAATATTGTAACACTCCAAAAATTTCTAAGCTGAGGCCTGAACTATTCTTTATTTTGCATGTAAGGTCTTATCGGGTTATTCTTAAATTGCTCATATATGTAAGGTAAAATTCTTTAGTGTGGGAATGATTTTGGATATCAATTAAGGTTACTAAAAAACTCCCAACACAAAGTTGAGTTGAAAGTTTTCTTATCGATTAAGTTTTGATGTAAAACGACCATATCTCTTAGAATATAAAGATTTACGTGGTCCATAACCTATCAAATTAAAGGCATTAAAATATTCTTTCTAACGACGCCTATTTCGCAACAATCCAAGTTTTGAGTAAAAAGTTATGATCGTTTTAGTAACCTGATACAGTGTAGTGACAATTAGTCGACGGAAAAACTTTAAAAAGGGTCGCTTTTGTCTTTTTACCTCTAAGAAAACCCTAAATGAATTTATTAACTAATTAAAGACCTAAAATAATCAAATTTTTATCTCTTAATTCATCATTCTCTTCTCTCTCAAATGCTAAGGTAAAACCCTAAGGAAAAAATCAAAGTCGAAGACTCTATTCAAGATTCTTTCAATCTTTTTCAAGATTTTTCTTCAAGGTATGTTTTTCTCCAAGAATTACACCCTTTCCAACTCAAATTTCTCCATAGAATTATGAATCACTAATGAAAATCATAATTCTTGGCCATAGAGATTTTAAGAAACTAATTCAAGAATCTCAAGAAAGGTTTTCTTGATTGTTTACCTTCAAGCTAGGGTTTCAACACTTCTAATCAAGTCCTTTTTCAAGATTCTTCAATATTCTTCAAGAACCTTGTTCTTCCAGATATGTAAGGAAATCGTAGTGTTTGAGTTCTTGAGTTCATGTTTCTTTTTGAAATTCTATTCATAATTATTGAATTGATATATGTTATGTTGTCACGCCCCGAGGCTACCCCCTGGACGCAACACGGGACCTAGGATCACGAGTGACCCCAAGCTAACCCTGCTAGCATATCATAAGCATACTTAAAGATAAACTGAAACAATAAACACTATGCGGAAGCTTAATCATCATAAAACTGAAACGATAGGGAATACCCATATACTAACTCTGAATAGAAGTATATTTGAGAGTTTGAAATACAAATGAAAAGCCAAACTCTAACACTAAAGCTGAAACTAACTATGTCTGAAATAAAGCCTCTACTGACTAGAAATGTTGGGACATGTCCTAGCTAGATCTAGCAAAACTGAAACTAAAGCTAAAAATAAGAAAGATAAGCATATCACTAGTCCTCGAAGAATGATGACTCACCACTGATGATGGTGAACAAAAGATCAGGAACCGATCTATGCGTGATCTGACTACTGGGAGTTGAACCTACATCACGAGAAGATGTAGCATAAAGTATGCGTCAGTACTTGAAAGGTATTGAGGATGCATGATAGAATAAATCTGAATAATAATATAACTGAACAAGCAATAAAGCAATGGTATAATCTGAACATGATAAGGATACTGATAGTACTGTACATGACTAAATTGAATGCAATGACCAAGTTTATAACATGCTGAGTCTGAATACTGAACTATGCTGATAACATGGTCAATGCAATAGAATCTGGCTGAATTGTAAGAGAGTTACTAATAACCGACATAAAATCACATGAGCTAAATGTGGAGTCTGATGTATATGCCCATCGAGAGGACCCAATATACCCTGCCAGAGGTATAGAGGCATGCTGGCATGATCACTAAAATGATGCCCACAAAGAGGACTTACAACCTACGGGGCACATAGTTCTGGGACTTGAGGGTGACTGACCCTAGTCCACTCTGTATTATGCTTCCCATATGATTAAGTAATTAACACTTTATAACTGAAATGTTGTAATACTAGATAGCTCAAAATACTGACATGCAAACTGAGAATGCAACATTAATATACTGATAATAATGCATTCGAAAACTGGGGCATGTTAATATACAAATGAATTTACCGACCTAACATGTGTAACTCATGAACTAAAAGAACTACATAGCTAGGGTTCTGAGTTTATGCATGAATTTGGGCAAAAACAATACTACAATATGATAATATGATTTGGATCATTCTAATAGGTAAAACCCAACAATTCTAACATTCAAGAAACCCTAGGTCTAGGTAACATTAAGGGAATCAAGATTCTGACTGAAATCTAGGGACCAAATGGGTGAAAGGAACCCACTAGTGAAATCCCACATACCTGGTGAAGAATTTCATGGAGAAACCTTTCGATTTTGGGGTTGGAACTGATGGGAACTCGCTGCATTTTTGAACTAGGGTTGCTTGACCTCTTTCTCCTCTTACGCTCTAATTTTTATAAGTTTTGATGATTGATCTGAGTTAGGTAAGTTCTAGTTATGTTTCTATGCTAAAGGTCCCCGTGGTCCTCACTTGGGCTAAGGTCTGGTGGCCCAAGTCTGGAGGTCTACTGGTTGGCCTTCCCTAGGGCCACCATGGCCCGTCATCAGTACCACGGCCCGTGAAGGGTCCCGTGGTCTGATGATAGAGCTTGGTAGGGTCCTGCTTAAATTCCACGAGCACCAAGACGGCTCGTGAGGTGGTCCACGACCCATGAAGGACCATGTGGTCCACCTCTGCTTGGGAGGGGCTGAACAACTGAAGTCCATGGGCAGGTCAATGGACCATGGACCCTATCACGGTTCGTGAACCCTACCGTGGAGCATTGATTTAGGAGATTTTCGGTAAATTTTTTCTAGGTCTGGTTTTTGAGGTGTTACATATGTATTGAAATTCTTAGGTTGATTCGCTCATGTCTATATTTCAACATGAACCATATGAATTGAGTATTCTTGACATGACTAGTATCATTTAGTTTTGAGTTCCGAGTTCTTGAGTCCTTGAGTTGTTGCATTCTTGACTTATAAGTACTGAGTTTCCATATTGTTTTTAAGACCCCTAAGTTGAGTCATTCATGTCCATAATTCCGCATGAACCCTATGAATTGAGTTATAAATTTTGAGAAGCTTTGTAAAGCCAACATTTGAGTTTTGAACTGAGTTTTTGAGAAAGTAAAGATGAGTTTTGAGAAAGAACTTTTAAAAAAATGATTAGTATGACAGTCAAGTATGCCATCAATGTTTAAGCAGTATGGTATCTAGATATACCATCAAGGTTTATGCAGTATGACTTCTCGAGTCATCAATGATCATATCATAATATAATTATGATATATTTTTGAGAAAGAATTTTTAAGTATGAATTGAGCATGAGTATAAGGGAACTAAGTATTCCCAAATGTATCAGTCTTTACATTTAAAAAAGAGAAACTTTGATTTCTAAATGAGTTAAGAGTTCAAAAGATATTTCAAGAGCAGTTACCTCTTTTAAGATGGTAGTTTAAGCAATTATCTCAAACGAGAGGAAGAATTATATTTTTAAACATATGAGTATGAGTTATATATATTATTGGGAGTAGTATTGAGCACCGATATTGTAACACCCCGTATCCAAAGCAAGCCAAATTGCAGATTTCAGAAGCTACAAGTGCCACCTACGGGCACCACCTATGGACCATAGGGTGACCCACGGTCCGTGCTGGTGATTCTTGGTTCACACCTGTAGCCTCCCTGAAAATTCGGTTAAGGGTCAACCCACGGTTAAGACCTACGAATCATAGGAGGACCCATAGTTCATCTTGCAGGTCCGTGGTTTGCACCCGTGACCCTCCACCCAGAAACCTCAGATAAATCGGCTAAGTGTTGACCCACGGCTGGACCTACGGTACGTAGGTCAGGTCACGGACCGTGGATTGATGCCTTAGAAGCCCAACTTCAATTATGAATGATGGTCGACCACGACGGACCGTCATTCAATCTACAGTCCGTCAGTCACTCCAACAGTAGTTAACTCGAGGGTAGTTTGTTCTTTTCCTTATTTGTTTGACCCTTAAACTACGTCATTTAGACCCTAAATTATGAGGTTTTAGTCAATTTAAGCCTAGAAAAATAACTAGAACTTACCTAAGTCAAATCATTAATCAAACTTAGAAAAATTAGAGCGTAAGAGGAGAAAAGAGGTCAAGAACCTTAGTTCAAGAACGCAACAAGATTTCATCAGTCCCAGCCCCAAAATCGAAAGATTTCTCCATGGAATTCGTCACCAGGTATGTGAGATTTCACTAGTGGGTTCCTTTCACCCATTAGGTCCCTACATTTCAGTCAGATTCTTGATTCCCTAAGTATCAACTAAACCTAGGGTTTCTAGAACTTCAGCAGATTATCATGAATTAGTTATTTTCATGTTCCAAATTAGATTATCATGTTATTACTTCATTTCTTGCATGAATTTCAGAACCCTAGCTATGTATCTCTTTAGTTCTTGAATTACACATGCTAGGTCAGTTATTTCAGTATTTCAGAAATACTTGCCTTAGTCTTAAATGCGTCATTATCAATATCTTAATATGTATTCTCAGTTTGCATGTCAGTTTTGAGCTATCTAATATATTACAGAAATTCAGTCATAATGTGTTAATCATTTAATCTATTGGGAGTAGCATAATACCGAGTTAGACTAGGGTCAGTCACCCATATAGTCCCAGAACTATGAGCCACGTAGGTTGTAAATCCCCTTTATGGGCATCATTTTAGTGACCACGCCAGCATGCCTCTACACCTTTGGCCGGGTGTATTGGGTCTTCTCGAATGGGTGTATACATCGGACTCCACATTTAGCTCATGTGGTTTTATTATCGGTGATTAGTAGCTCCCACAGTTCAGTCAGACTCCATTGCACTAACCACATTTCGGTATAATCAGTATTCAGCATCAGTATGTCTAAATTTGGTCATTGGATTCTGTTAGCTCGGTATTCAGTATCTATATCATGTTCAGTATATACTCTTGCTTCATTGCTTGTTCAGTTATATGTTTGTTTCAGCTTTACTCTATCATGCATGCTTAGTACCTTTCAAGTACTGACCCATACTCTGCGCTACATCTTCTTGTGATGTAGGTTCAGATTCTCAGCATCCAGATCACGCTTAGATAGGTTTTCAATCTCCAGTTCAGTAACATCAGTGGTGAGTCCTCATTCTTCGAGGACAATAGTCATATTATCTTTCAGATTTTATTATTTTAGTTTTAGTTTTGCTAGACTTAGCTGGGGAATGTCCCAGCACTTCCAGTCAGTTAGAGGCTATTTTCAGACATAGTTAGATTCAACTTACTATTTGAGTTTGACATTTCTTTTGTATTGAAACTCTCTGATTTGATATATTCAGTTTAGTATATGGGTATTCTCTATCATTTCAGATTTACTTATTATTAGCTTCCGCATCAATTATTATTATTCTTAGTATGCTCATGTAATCCCAACAGGGTTAGCTTGGGGTCACTCTTGATCTTAGGTCCCGTGTCTACATCTCGGAAGTAGCTCGGAGCGTGACAAACTTGGTATCAGAGCACTAGGTTTAATTATCCTAGGATGTCTGAAAATTCACACTAGGTAGAGTTATGTTCATAGGTGTGTAGTGCGCACCACACCTAATGAGAGCGAGGCTACAAAGTGTATTAGGAAAATCTTCATTTTCTTGTTACTCTTATCGTGCGTAAGGTATGATCTAATTCTATTCTAACTCGATGTTCTACATTGCAGTGATCATGCTTCCTCGTAGAGCTAACGCCAGGAATGCGAATGTTAGGAATGCAAACGCAGCTTTTCCAGTCTCAGATCAAGAAGTTTCGAATGCAGAATTCCGGAACGCCATTCAGATATTGCCTCAGAGTGTGGTCGACCAGAATAATCAATGGGCTCCGGTTCCGGCCAATGCTAATAATGGGTCAGTTGCAGCCAGAGTGCGAGACTTTGTTAGGATGAATCCGCCAGAATTCTTAGGATCACAGATTGGTGAGGATCCCCAAAACTTCATTGATGAGGTCAAGAAGATCTTTGAAGTGGTCGGGTTAAGTTAGCATCTTACCAACTTAAGGATATGGCTCACATCTGGTATACTCAGTGGAAAGAGAACATGGGTACAAATGCAACTCCTATCACTTAGGATTGCTTTAGTGAGAACTTTCTGGATAGGTTTTTCCCAAGAGAGATAAGGAAGGCAAAAACGCAGGAATTTATGAACTTAAGGCAATGAAACATGGCAGTCCAAGAGTATGGGATCAAGTTTACCCAACTCTGCAGGTGCTCCTCACATGGTTGCTGATTCCAGGGTTCAGATGAATAAGTTTCTATATGGAGTGTCAGACTTAGTGAAGACAGAGTGTAGAAATGCTATTTTGCTAGAAAATATGAACATCTCTAGGCTCATGACTCATGCTCAGTAAGTTGAGAGTGATAAGCTTAAGGAACATGCTAAGGAAAATAAGAAGGCTAGAACTAGAAACTATGAGTATTCTCAATAGAAATTGGGTGGTGGAAATTGCTCGTAGGGTTAGCAGAAATTTTTAGCTCCAGCACCTTCATCAGCTAGTGTTCCGTCCTCCAAGTTCACACAAGATCATAAAGGTAGGGCATCAGACTCTAAGTCTCATGGAAGTGTTTAAGGTACCAAAACCTACCCAACTTTCTTTGACTGTGGTAAGAACTATTCAGGCGAGTGCCTTGCAGGAAATGAGAGATGCTTTGGGTGTGGTCAGTCTGGTCACAGGTTGAGGTATTGTCCTTCTAAGCAGGGTCAATGAGGTAATAATGGTAGAGCTCAGTCTACAACTTCAGCAGCACTAGCAAGTCATCCAACTCAGCAGGGTAACTCATCTGGTACAGGTGGCGGACAACACCAGAATAAGCTCTATGCTCTTCAGGCTCGCCAGGATTAGGAAGATTCTCCTGATGTAGTCATTGGTACGTTACGAGTCTTTAATCTAGATGTTTATGCTTTGTTAGATCCAGGGGCTATCTTTCCTTTATAACTCCTTATATAGCAGTTAAGTTTGATGTTAGTCCAGAAACTCTCTCAGAACCCTTCTCAGTCTCTACTCCAGTCGGTGACCCAGTTATAGCTAGACGGGTATACATAAATTGCCCTGTCATAGTCTTCCAGAAAATCACCTCAGCAGATCTTTTAGAGTTAGAAATGGTAGACTTCGATGTCATTCTAGGCATGGATTGGTTACATTCCTATTTTACCTCAGTCGATTGTAGAACTAGGATTGTTCGTTTTTCAGTTTCTAGACGAACCAATCTTAGAATGGAAGGGTAGTAGCTTAGAGCCTATGGGTCAATTCATTTCTTACCTTAAGGCCAAAAAGATGATCTCTAAGGGTTATCTCTATCATCTAGTTTGGGTTAAGGATTTAAACTCCGAAACATCAACTCTTGAGTCAGTTCTTGTGGTTAATGAGTTTCCAGAAGTGTTTCTAGAAGATCTTCCCAGAGTTTCTCCCGATAGGGAAA
The DNA here is from genome assembly GCA_029582725.1 of Solanum chiquidenum. Classification (NCBI taxonomy): domain Eukaryota; kingdom Viridiplantae; phylum Streptophyta; class Magnoliopsida; order Solanales; family Solanaceae; genus Solanum; species Solanum chiquidenum. Next base: position 12,815 of record JAJOOS010003737.1, read on the forward strand.
TCGACTTTTGAATTGATCTCCTTCCATATACCCAACCTGTCTCTATTCCTCCTTACAGAATGGCTCCAGCTGAGCTTAAGGAATTGAAAGAGCAATTGAAAGACCTTCTAGATAAGGGCTTCATCAGATCTAGTATTTTGCCATGAGGATGTACCAGTTGAGATTCTTGATCGTCAGGTAAGAAGGTTGAGAAACAAAGAAGTTGCTTCAGTCAAGGATTGGTGGAGGAGTCAATACGTAGAGGGATCTACTAGGGAAGCAGAAGCAACCATGAAGTCCAAGTATACTCACATCTTTCCTTCTGATTCCACTCTAGCTTGAGGTAATAGTTCCTCTTCAATTTTTCAGTCATTCATGCATAGAATCAGTCTTAGTATCAAGTTCCTTCAGTTTGTACTTGCATTTTCAGCGTATTTGGATGTTTTTGGAACTTAGTTCAGTTAGAAATCAGTTTCCAGTGTTTAGTGGTAGGGTTGCAGCTCATCCCCTCTATTTCAGCTAGTTTAGTCTTCATTCGAGGATGAATGTTTCCAATGGGGAGATAATGTAACACACCGTATCCGAAGCAGACCAAATTGTAGATTTTAGAAGCTACAGGTGCCATTTATGGGCACCACCTACGGACCGTATGGTGACCTACGGTCCGTGCTGGTGGTCTGTAGTTCACACCTGTAGCCTCCCCCAGAACTTTGCCCAAAAATTCAGCTAAGGGTCGACCCACGGTCAAGGCCTACGGACCATAGAAAGACCCACGGTCCATCCTGCAGGTCCGTGGTTCGCACCCGCGACCCTCCTCCCAGATACCTCAGATGAATCAGCTAAGTGTTGACCCACGGCCGGACCTACGGTTCGTAGGTCAGGTCACGGATCGTGGTCCGTGTCCGTTGATCGATGCCTCAGAAGCCCAGCTTTAGTTATGAACGACGGTCGACCAGCACGAACCGTCATTCAATCGATGGTCTGTTAGTCCCATCCGTCAGTCAGTCCGACAGAAGTTAAGTCGAGGATCTTTTGGTCTTTTCCTTATTCGTTTGACCCCTAAACTACGTCCTTTAGACCCTAAATTATGAGGTTTTAGTCAATTTAAGCCTAGAAACATAACTATAACTTTCCTAAGTCAAATCATTAATCAAACTTAGAAAAATTAAAGTGTAAGAGGAGAAAAGAGGTCAAGAACCCTAGTTCAAGAACGCAACAAGATTACATCAGTCCCAGCCCCGAAATCGAAAGATTTCTCCATGGAATTCGTCACCAGGTATGTGGGATTTCACTAGTTGGTTCCTCCGCCCATTAGGTCCCTAGATTTCAGTCAGATTCTTGATTCCCTATTATCAACTAAACCTAGGGTTTCTAGAATTTCAGCAGATTATCATGAATTAGTTATTTACATGTTCCAAATCAGATTATCATGTTATTACTTCATTTCTCGCATGAATTTCAGAACCATAGCTATGTATTTTTTTAGTTCTTGAATTACACATGCTAGGTCAGATATTTCAGTATTTTAGATATATTTGCCCCAGTCTCGAATATGTCATTATCAGTATATTAATATGCATTCTTAGTTTGCATGTTAGTTTTGAGCTATCTAGTATATTACAGAAAGTTAGTCATAATGTGTTAATCATTTAATCTATTGGGAGTAGCATAATACTGAGTTGGACTAGGGTCAGTCACTCATATAGTCCCAGAACTACGAGCCATGTAGGTTGTAAGTCCCCTCTGTGGGCATCATTTTAGTTATCACGCCATCATGCCTCTACACCTTTGGCCGGGTGTATTGGGTCCTTTCGATGGGGCGTATACATTGGACTCCACATTTAGCTCATGTGATTTCATTATCGGTTATTAGTAGCTCCCATAATTCAGTCAGACTCCATTGCATTGACCACATTTCAGTATAATTAGTATTCAACATCAGCATGTCTAAACTTGGTCATTACATTCTGTTAGCTCAGTATTCAATATCTATATCATGTTGATCACATTATACTCTTGCTTCATTGCTTGTTCAGTTATATGTTTATTTCAGCTTTACTCTATCATGCATGCTCAGTAACCTTTCAAGTACTGACGCATACTCTGCGCTACATCTTCTTGTGATGTAGGTTCAGATTCTCAGCATCCAGATCACGCTTAGATCGGTTCCCGATCTCCAGTTCAGCAGCATTAGTGGTGAGTCCTCATTCTTCGAGGACAATAGTCATGTTATCTTTCAGATTTCATTGTTTTAGTTTCAGTTTTACTAGACTTAGCTGGGGAATGTCCCAGCACCTCTAGCCAATTAGAGGCTATTTTTAGACATAGTTAGATTTAGCTTAGTATTTGTGTTTGACATTTCTTTTGAATTGAAACTCTCCGATTTGATATATTCAGTTTAGTATATGGGTATTCCCCATCATTTTAGATTTACTTATGATTAGCTTCCGCATCAGTTATTATTATTCTTAGTATGCACATGTTATGCCAACATGGTTAGCTTGGGGTCACTTGTGATCCTAGGTCCCGTGTCTGCGTCTCGAGGGTAGCTTGGGGTGTGACAGATATGGGGATGAGTTCAGACAACTCAAAATCCTCATAAACCAAGTATGCCAACATGGGTAAATGATCATACTTTTTAGATGATTCCTTATTGCTTTTAAGCATAACTTAGTGGATCCACTTAGTTGAGGTGTTCTATACCTCGACAAGGTATATGATAGTTCTGGCAGC
>JAJOOS010003738.1:0-42093 GCA_029582725.1 Solanum chiquidenum
GGTGTTAGCAATTTATATCCATCCATAAGTATAATGAGAAAATGGGCATGTGGAAGACCCCGTTTTTGAAACTCAATTGTATACATAAAAGCTGCAACCTTTCCAAATATGTTCTTTTTTTAATATCTGTTTTAAGTTCTTCTACTTTTGCTCTGAATACTCTACTAACTAAATCAGGTCTGTTTTGAACTTCTTCCATTGGCTGTAATTGTTCTTGTATTTCAGGCCAAGAAGGATTACAAGTCATCGTCAAAAATATGTCTGGTTTTCCAAAATGTTGTACCAAAGCAATCGCATCCATATATCTTCGACGCATATCTCTTGGCCCTCCTATGAAACTACCAGGAAGGAATTTTTGTCTCCCAATATTGGAAGCATCTCTTTCTCCTTGCCTCAATAAATCAATAATTCCTTGAAAGGCTTCAACTCTAAATAGATCTTGGTTAAATGAAACAAAATCTAATCTTTGTGTCTCAAGTTTTATATATTGGTCAACTATGTATTGTTGAAATACCCTTCCAGAATGTAAAGTTTCATTTGGTTCTTGATCTCTTATTTGAATTTTATAACAATAATATTCACGACAAGAAACAATGTCTCTTTTTCTCAATCCTTTCGATAAAACTGCAGATTCGATGTGAAGGAGTCCATCAATAGAAGTCATGTTCATTATACTTGGTAGCTGCTCATATTCACAAAAAATTTGTGTTTTGGAATAATTGTATGTCTTTTTGATTTTTTTAATACCACAATGCCAACCATTTTGACCATAAGGAAACAACAGTGGATATTGCAATGGGTCATAACAGCCATAATAGTAATTGACTAATTGACTTCTGTTACTATGAGTGTAAATTCGAATATGTGGTGTGGGAATTTGATCATTTAATTGATCTTCAATCCAAATTGCCCCAACATCGGATGCAGTTGGTAAGTTATGTGTTCTTTGGTCTAAATTGGAAGTTCAGTTTAGAGCAATATAAAATTCAGATAAATTTGGAACAACTGTCAATGATCTTAGAAAAGTAGAATATGGATTAAGTTTTAGTATATCCATGAGCTTTGTAACAATGAGTTCATTAAGATTATCTGATAACGTCATTCGATTTGTTAGTTCATTTTCGTTATCATAGAAATATAACTGTAAATTTTTTGCTTTTCCTTCTGAGGGTATCAAATCATCAATGAAGTGATACATTTGTCCTTGGACTTTAAATGTGTAGATGCCACGATTTCTCTGTGCTAATTCTCTATCATAATGTACTCCAAGTGAAGTGAACGCAAACATATTATTGTAGGCCCTACTGTAAGTGCGAAAATGTTGGCAATCTTTAGAGTCACCCAAGAACAAATTTCGCAACTCAGTAGGCATGTTATGAGAAGCTAGTCTAATTGATCCATTATCACAACAGAAACCCGGTGATTCATATTGAAACCTTTTTGCTGCGCAAAATTTGCAATTTGGAACTTTCTTTAAAAGTAAGTAATCTTTTCGCAATAAATTAGCATTTTGTAGATTGACTTCTAACATATTTCTACCTGTGCATGGTAAGAAGAAATTATTTGTTATATATAAAGGAACGACAATACATGTTTTTTTATAACTTTGGTAGAAAGAAGCATACCTGTATTTGCAGTACATCTTGAATTGAATTTACTTGCAACATGAGATGTAGTTGATGTTGATCCTAGTATGACGAATAATAGTATTTAGAGACAGCTAGCGAATTATAAAAAATGAATATAGTAAAAATAGCTGAAGTAATATTTCTGAACTTACCTACTTCGAAGGTAGATAGGCAATTAACTATGCGCTCTCTTGTAGTTGAAGTAACTGGTAGGTTTGTAGGTTCGGAAGCTTCAACTACAACATGAGGAAAATAACTGTAGTAAGAGTAGGGCAGCTGAAGCGTGTTACTATAGCTATAGATATTCAAAAGAGAGATTCCACAGAAGGAAGATAAGAATATGGTTAGCTGACCTTGTTGAGGAGATAACGAAGAAGTCCTGATTGCAAGAGCACCAGTACTATTTGATTAATGAAGGAGTTTTTGTCTTTTTGATTCAGCTTTTTTTTGTCTTAGTTGGGATAAAAATAATTGTTTTCTCTCCGGTGACATCTGTGCATATCTAGCACGACGACGGGAATTTCTGTCAGAAGTTGTTTCTTGGACAGACACATTATATGCATTTTCTTCCATTCCTGCTTCGAATAGTTCATGATTTATAAAATTAATTTAGAACTTAATGTAATGTGGAAAAAAGATGCAGAACTGACAATAAAAATTGCAGACAATAGTAAATGACTGCAACAGGAGAACTATTGGGATAAAATAGCAGACATTTGAGACATATGAATGTAGCATTTGGGAAAATAAGAATTACAATGGAAATAATACAGACAAAATAGTGGAAATAATTTTGTAGTAAGCACTTTGAAGAGTTTCTTATTTTTCTCATCCCTTTTTCACCTGATTTTCGTTTCTATTACAAGTAGATCTGTTGTCAATTTTGGATCCAATTCTTGGGTGATTTTCTGATATTTTTTTTCTTAGTTTATTATGAAATTTACTACTTGCATGTTCCTAACGGAGATTAGTTTAATGTTGAATTTTCTTTTCCCGATCAATTTTTCACTTGCATATTCTTAATAGAGGTGAGTATATTGTGGATTTTTCTACTGGCAGGCTTCAAATGGAGTTTAGATTTTGTTTCTATGTTTGTTCATTTCATCGTCGTCTATTTAAATTTTTGTTTTCCCGTAATTACCCTGTTCTACTTTCATTTACCTTTTTATTACTTTAGAGAAATCAGAATATGCAACAAATATACCAGCTACTCATACAGACTCTGCTGCGTCAATAATTTTCCGTTGGTGTTCTTATATTCTGTCTCTTTACTTGCAGGTAATTAATAAACCTAGTCTGAAGGTTACACCAAAAAGGAAGTGCTGAGTGTCAGATATAAATGTAGTCCCTGAGAAACATGAACAACATATATGACACTATAAAGTTGTAACTTGTAAGCGCGTGAAATGCAATGGTTATATAGTTACTAAAGTAAGGTATGATTTTTATTTAATATAGTAGACGTCAATACAATAAAGTCATTTGCCTAACACAACTACAATTGTTTAGCAAGAAAATACAAATTAGCTCAAAACAAACAATACAAACTGAATTCAGCTAATACCAATACACACAAAAAATGCGCAAAAGAAAATACAACAAAATAATTGATAGTCATTTGTGTTGTTACACTTCTTGCCGTATTAACTTTCTGAAACATATGACATATGTTTCCAATATCATTGCCAGAGGCCCACATGTGGTAGCTGTCTGTATTAGTCAACTGTTAATGTTTAGCTTGTTGAGATGTTGGATGATATAGTTGAGCACAAGTAAACTTGCAAGAGGTTGGATTATTGTTTTTGTCAAAGGCACGCTTATTAGGCCAAATCATAGAAAATGTAGGATGCAATTATTAGGTACTCCAATTCATGCGAAGAAAAAAAATATAAGACCAAAATATACTTCTTCAATCATTTTGCAACTTCTCAGCCAATTTCATGTGACTCAAACGAATTTGGCCTCAAAATCTCACTTGCTACATTTTTCCAACAATTAGTTTACCGAATTTAAGTTTTTTAGTTCTTAGATGCACTCTGTACATCAAAGTTATATACATATTTATTTACATTTTCAAACATGCATATAGAAAAATAACATAAAGTTTATGATACTGAACCTAAGAATCCAGAGAAAGCGTAAGAATTGAAAGGGAAAAATTGGGGAAGAAGGGGAAGCAAAACTTACTGTAACTAAGGATTAGAGCAATTGTTGAGGAGAAATCGATGCAAACGATGAAAGAGCTAAAGTCGATAGACAGGAAACATACAGATCCTTAAAAGTAGCCTTGTTCATCCGGCAGAAATCTGCTAAATTTAAAAATAACATAGACTTTATGATACTCAACCTAAGAATCCATAGAAAACCAAGAAATACTCTAAATTTAATTATGCCAGGGAGATGTTGAATGGGTGTAGAGCTGTTAAAAGTGTTATCTCAAATCAGCGGCCAGAAATTTGACAAAATCGTGAAGAAAGATGGAGCAAAAGTAAGGAAGGGGAAAGTAAAATTGCAGGAAAAATGAAGATGAGAAATGTCAGTGAAAGCAGGAAAAAAGGAAAGGAACATTGTAGACATAGCACGTGTTTATAGGAAAAGAGCATAAAGAGTCTTTCAATTAAGAATGAAATGGAGGGCAGTTTTGTCAATGATAGTACAATACTTGTTGAATAAAGTGGGGCCTAACATAGTACAACATAAATTACATGTGGAACAACTTTTTGGAGCTGTGTTGGTCCTTCACAACTCCCTCTTCTAAATAAGAGTAATAATATATATATATATATATATAAGAATTTCAAGTATCTATTTGATGTTCAAATAAATTTGCAAGATGATAGTCAATTGCAAATCTTATTTTCTTTTAATAAATGGTTGGTGTTTAGGCCGTTCAAATTGGATATGAAAATGTCAGTTTTGAATATCTATGGGCTTTGTAACATCTTCAACTATATCTATAATTAAAGAATCCCTTTTAAGATATCCTTTTTCATATGGAGACTTTGGAAACAAAGACTTCCTATAGGAGAGGTTCTTGTCAGAAATAGGATGTGTGATGAGGTGGTTTGTTGTTGCTGTGAGGATGGAGTTCAGGAGACTATTGAGCACCTCTTCTTTAATTGTCCGGCATCTAACTATGTATGGAGATACTTTGGAGGCATGGTAGGAGTAGAAGGTCATTTTTTGCAGTTGAAAGACGGTGTTTATAAATGGTGGAATACAGATGCTTCAACAAAACTTAAACCATTATTAATAAATGTGCCAATGTTCATTTTGTGGCAAATATGGAAAAGAAGAAATGCTATTAAATTTGGAGGTTCTATGTCTGCTATGAACATGAGAGGAGGTATAGTCAAGAATTTAGTGTTATTGGCAAATCATTTATAGCCTTGGATACATACGATACCTAATAATTGGCTTGATTTGGTAAGATACTTGGCAAACTATACTCCTAGGATAGGTTGTAAGGTGGTTTATTGAAACCTACCAAGGGAGAATTCCTTCAAATGCAATACAAATGGGGACTCAAAAGGTAATCCTGGGCCAAACTCTGCTGCTTTTTGTGTTCGAAATCATCAAGGTGATCTTATACATGCTGAAGGAAAGGTGATTGGAGTGGCAAACAATCTAGTGGCGGAAATTATAGCACTGAGATTAGGACTGGAATTCTACAGAAATCAAAATTTATTTCCCCTGGTTATGGAAACTGATTCATTAGCTGCCAAGAATATGATAGATAGATGGTTTGTGGAACTTCCCTTGGGAGGTGGCAGTTGAACATTCTCTGAGAGAGGGAAACAAACTGGCAGATTTTATGGCTAATTTTGTGTTTTCTTTTGCGGGTACTAAGCCTTTTCTTATTATACGATATCTTCGTCATGGATCATAGAATTCCTCCTGAAAGCGAAGGCAGGAGAAAAGCCTATTGATTCACCAGTTTGCTAACCTACTTGTCCGTTTTTAGAAGTCTGGAAGGCGGCGCCTAAATTCTTCATTGCAACAGGTATATTAGTCGATGCTAGAATAGAAGGCTTAAGAAGCCCCTCCCTAACGAGGGTTAGAGAATTATCCTTAATATAATTTAGCATAACAACATTGATCTCAAAAAACTCCTTTTGCAGTGAGTTCATTGCATCACAAATTTCTTAATAGTTATCATTCAATAATATATTAAACTTATTCTTGTCACGGGCTGCTAACAACTTATAACGATTATACAAATATATATCACCGACGAGTTCGTATAAATAACCCCCGATAAGGTCCGATAGACTAGTAGGTTTACCACCAGCAGGTTTTGCAAAATAATTAATTTTACTAGTTTCCAAGATTTACCTAATAAAGCTAAGACTTTATTAAACATGGACAAAAGGAAAATTCCTAATCTAAGGATATGAAAGCTACACAATGCAGGGAGTGAGCACAATGACTGATACAAAATTCAAATTGCTTGACATCTCTAAATTTCAAGCCAAATAGGAGCCCAGAGGTCATACAAAGCAGAAACAACACACTTAAAGGGCAGATGCACGCAAATCAGAATGGAAGAGAATATAATTGACAACGTACCTGACGTAGACCGGAGTAAGTTTGTCCCAAGGCTTTAGACAATGGTATCAGCCCCTTGTTGGGATCAATCTGTCAAAGATAAGGGATCAAAGTTACGAAGGCTACTTTAGGTGAGAATAAAAATAACCATGAGATCAAGGACATCACCTACCTTGAAGCTTCTTTGTAGATACTCTGAGGTGGAGAAGTCTTCGATTGGGATAATTTCATGATGTTGGTGGGATTTGTCAACGTCCAAAGTGAAATACACCCACAACTCAAAGTACAGGTTGGTTGTTTCAAGGCGGTCGAAGATGGATCAAGAAGGAGCACAGTGAGAGCTTTTGAACACTTAAGATTGCTGAAATAGGGATCAGATGGAAGGAGCAGCTGAGGAGGAAGCTGCAAGAACTCAAATAACGTTTCTCTTTCTGTTTAGAATTAGCTTTCCAAATTAGATTTTTTTCTCTTTGTTATTTGGACCGGGTCTATAAATGGGGCCTGCCCGATCCTTTAATTAAAAAAATAAAAAAATATCACAACTCTTAAAATAATTTAAAAACTCAAAAATGTCTTAATTTTTTCGAGACTCAACAAACTTCACTCCTCTTCTTCCTCGAAATTATTAGAGAATAATTTTGAGCTTCTAGTTTAACACAAGCCATATCATGTAATTGAGACATTATGGAACAAAAATTTCTGAGAAATGGTTATATAATTTTAACTTAGATACATGTACACTTTATCAAATACATAGACTCTTAGTTAAATATATGTATATATATTTTTAAATTCAAGTATGCCTAATGTAATGACCTGGTTGATCAATTTTGAAAAATTTCGTAAAATTACTGTTTTCCCCTCCTGATTTAGACCCCGAGTTATTTCTGTTTGAGTTTTGAAAGTTTGTCTCGAACTTTGAGTAAAAAGTTGTGAATTTTGTAAGTTCCAAGTTTGAAAGGCTAAAGCTGTTAAAAGTTATTTTTGATGTCTTTTGGAATTTCGAGTGTTGGAATGAAATTCCTTTGATTTCATCAGTCTTGAAATGTGGGAATTGGTCTATGAGAGTTTTTTTTTTTTGAGGATTTGAGGTCCTAAGTTGAAAATTTGTGAAATTTTATCATTTATGTTGACTTTGGTCAACGTTTGTGGTTTGGATGCTCGGATCAGAATTCCGAGAGTTCTATTGGATTTTGGGGATGATTTTAAGTTTAAGTTAGGTCTTGGTTGATTTTTCAGATCCTGAGCTTGTTTTTTGCCTTTTTAGCCGTTATGTTCATTTCTAATTACTTTCACTAATGTCGGGTCAAGGAGACCTCAGGTTCGTGTTTCGACAGTTCTGTTGAAGCCAAAACATCAAGTATAGTGAATTTACATATTTGGTTTGTGTGTACAGGATCTCTGACAAATCTCGATGATTTTTTCGATGATTTTTGTGTAGGCTGATGTTTCTGGTTCTGCATTCCTTGCGTTTATAGAGGGCTTTCGCTTTTGCGAAGGCCACAAAAGCAAAACTAGCCATTTATGAGGGGTTTGCTTAGCAAATCAGGACTCACTTTAGCGATGATCGCTTAAGCAAAGCTCGATTCGCAAAAGCGAGACCCCCAGTTTTCGTGGGGTTAGCTTAAGCAATCCTGGGTTGCTTTTGTGACATCAGAGAGAGGTTTTTGGTCTGAAATTTCAGGGTTTAAGCTCCATTTTCATTTCTAGCTTGATAAAGTCTTTGGAGGCGATTTTGAAGAGATTTTTTTGTGCTACATTTGGGTAAGCTTTTGTGCCCTAAAACTTAATTTACCTTTAATTATATTTATGGATTTTAACAACAAACTTGAGATTTTAATTAACATACAAGGTTTTCAAGAACTTGAGTTCTAAATTAAAATGGTGATTGTGAACTGATTTTAAGTCCTTTTCCAAAATGATTTTCACCAATGAGTTTCAAATGTCTTGGGTAACTTCTTCAAATAAAGATTTTCGGATTCAAACCTCATTTTCAAAATTTGATTTTTGAGTTGAATGACCCATTTTTCAAATAGTAAGACATGTGTTTTATTTTTTTTTTAAAAAGAAAAAACGACAAGTTTTAAGAGTCGCCACTTAATTTTTAAAGAAAAATTAAGAAAACTACTATTTTCAAAAGATTAAAGCAGAAAATCTAATGAAAACTATTAGGGGGGTTCGGGGTTCTTATTATCATTTCAGGAAGGATTTAAAAGCACCCGAAATGCCCGCTAACACATGGTTATCCGACAATTAAAATTTTTGGTAATGATTTTAAGAAAATAAGCATATTTGAATAAATAGAGAAAGTAAACAACTTTTGAACTCACTTTTTCTTAGGGGAAGGAAATAGGGATGTTACTTAAGTAGAAATACTAGATATTTTAAAGTTAAATAAAATCTACTTATTTGATTTTAACAGTTATGGTTAAATCATTTTTTGGGGAATTGAATTAAGGAAACACCCTTAAAATTAATTAGCAAATAAACAATTAAACAAATACGAAAAAAATGGGTAAAATAAAGAGAGCAAGGATATGGGCCCAAGTCTGGTTTTCTGTTCACTTGAACCAGCACTTGGGCCTACTTTCAGCTTTGGGGCCTTTGACCTATTTGCACCTGTCCTACACTAACACATAATACCAAAAAACAACTGGGCCTTTGGCCCAATTACAATACAAAAACAAAGCTGGAAATTTTAATGGGCCTTTTGGCTCATTTCTTCTGTATATAGGGGCTGCATCACACTGTATATCAGTGTATATGGGGTGTATAATATATTGTATATCATGTATACAGCTTACTTTTTCGCTCCGAATGCCTGTGAATAAGTCTGCAATTTTCCAGCAATGATCGGGGGGCTGACTCGAGAGGAATTCAAATAGGAAATTGCAGGAAATGAGTTCAAAGTAAACTCGAATTGGTATCACATGCAATAAGAAAAGGTAAAAACATTAATAACTTACTAATGTTCTATTAAATGAAACATGACGCAGTGGTAGAGAGCTTAAGACTTAAATAATCATGAATTATATATATATATATATATATCAAGGGACAAATGATGCTCCCGTAATTACCACTAGCAGGACATTAAATAAAATAAGAGAAGAAAAATCTCCAACACATGAGAAGCATTTAGACATACACACAAATGAACATTAGGAGGGAAGTAAATTGCAAGGCAAACAAAATAATGAAACAAGATTGAAGAAAAAGAAGACTAAAAATATTATCTAATTCTCAAACAACAACTACAAAAGAATCTTCAATGGTATAATTCCAACAAAAGGCAGCAGCAAGCCATGTAGTATTAATTTGAAGGCAAATACCAACTTTCAATAAATTATAAATAAAACAAGCCAAACATATGGACAGATCAATAGGTATCAAAATAAATACATAAACCATATAATACTATGATAAACACGAGAGCATGATGAAAAATGAGGAAGAATGCGAGATACACGGACAACCATACACTAATACTTATATGCTCATAATCTGTTGAAAATTATTAAAGAAAGCATGAGGCTCACATGTATCACAAATAGGTACGAGAATGACAATTCTTTACTTTAACATATTAATTAAAAGAAACAAACATATGATCAAACCAGCACCTATTTAAAATTATAACCAACTTAGCTCACATATACAACAATTAATTTCATATGGCAAATAGAAACACTGATAGAGAAGAAAGCAAGTTAAGATAACATATATTCAAAAAACCGATTTAAAGAACTTAAACATGCAAGGGAACCATGAATATGTTTGAATTAATAACAAGATATAAGACCATGGAGGTTCTCTCCTATCTTCGAATTGAAACAAAACCGGGTAGTCATCATTCATGGCTCCAGAAATTTTCAACAAAACAACGGAAGAGAAACAACATGCCACAAACCACTTAATATTGCATACTAGGAGCAAACAAACACAAAGGCTACCCAAAACGAACGAACCGAGAATATAACCAAGCTTACATGGTTACAAATCCAGCATCATACACTTAGTTAAGACTGTGAAACAAATCTAATGATGACCGATTAGGAGTCCATACAGAAAGGAAAATGAGTCGAAAAGCTTATATTCGAACCGAACAAACTTCCATTCAGGAGTATTGAAGTCAAAAATAGAAAGGAGAACAAGACAGAGGCCGAGAAACACAACAGAAGCAAGTTTATCACATAATACTTTGAATCGAAACAGAACGTAAGTGAAGAAGGAGATACTACCTTTTTCCGGGCAGCGAACGAGAATGGGCGAGCTTGAGAGCGATTCCACCACCCCAAGAGAGATTCCGGCAGAAAAAACAATTTACAAACCAGCAGACCCAGAAACTTTAGCTATAGGGATATTATCTTCCTAAATTTTCTTTTTTCCTACCTATGTTCTGTAACTTTTGCTGCTTTCTTTTTCTCACTGTTTCTTTTTGGAAGCCAAACTAAGAAATCACCAACTCCTAAAATTGAAGAAGAAAGCGGCTTAAATAGAGGGGAGGGGCTGATTTTTTTTAGGGGAATGAGAGGGATAAATGGTGAAATCCAAATTCGAAATTCGAATTCCTTGGAAAGGATAAGTTTCAACCAGCTGAAATTGTACCAATCCCAACGGATTCAAGACGAGAGCTGTTTGATTGGAAGTCAAGGACAAACGAGCGAGGAGATAGGGACACGTTGGATGACTCTCCAACGTACGGAGCTCGTGATAGGCACATGAAATAGTACGAACTTGAGATAGAGAGATCGAGCGACACAGTGAGTGGGCTCGCTGCTGGATTCGGGTCGATTCTGGCTGGGTTTTACATGAGTTTTTGGCCAAAAACATCCCTATACTATCCTCAAAACCTAAAGTACATCCTTAAAGTATCACAAAATTGGCAGGTTTCATCCTTCTGATACTAACAGCTTAAAATCTAACAGAAAACTCACGCAACTTCACAAACACATAACCGAAAAGAAAAAAAACTCAAAGTCAAAGAAATATAGCTAGTAATGGCTTCTAATAGTTACTTTCACAAAATGAATGGGCATAAAGTTATTCGCATGTATAACCGTTTGTTTATTTTTCAAATCATCATATAATTAATTTGATATTAATGATGTCTCACAAAAAAAATATTAATTTTGTTTTATATTTAAAAATATTCTTTTTCCAATTTCTTTTTGACTTTAGATATCCATTACATTGGAACTAAATGTAATTATCACATATCCTTCTCAAAAAATATAATTATCACATATTCAAGAACCCAACATAAAAACTTCAAACGAAATAATATCGAATCAAATTTCAGAAAAATGAATCAAACGGAATGAATTTTGATTTGATTTTGATTTTTTCAAACTGAAAAAATTGAATCAAAATTTTCAAAATCGAACCGATCGAATGTCCACCAAAAAATCACTACAAAGATTATCAATTTCACGGTATTTAAATTTCGTTTTTTCAATTGCATGAAACTTTTATGATTTATTTCAATAGCTGGTAGCACGTTTTGTTAAAAATCTAAATTTTGTTTAGTAAGTCGAAGCCTCTTCATCTCTGGGTTGGGACTTGGGAGGAGCACATATATCTTGCATTTCTTAAACTTTTTTTTTTTTTTTAATTTTCTTTTCATGTTTTCTTTGGACATATGAAAGTCACGTTTTTTGCTTATGATTTTGAAGCTCCCGTTAGTTTCTTAATGGTGGGTCATTGAAAGGACGAGAGTTGTTAACTTTGAGAAATGTAAAGGATGTTTTTTGCTTATAAAAATACAATAAGGATGTAGAGTTAAAGGTATAGTACAAGGATGATTTTGGCCAAAAACTCATTTTACGTTGGATTCACGCGGAGAAGAAGAGAAAAACGGAGGGGTGGGGTCGTTCGGGTACTGTTTGCTGTATTTGGAATTGTTGTACGTATGTTGTATTGTTTGGTGGGTTTTGGAATGAGTTTCTTTATTTCTGAAGGAGATGGGCTGGAAATTTGAGGCCATTATGGGCTGCTGAAAAATGATGAAAAAGGACCCAAATTTGTCTTGCAAAAACTTGAAGATAAGGTGAGTAGTGACTACAATAGCAATCATAAAGGATTACAAATATAACCAATCGAAGCCTTGATCATAGTCAAATTGAATTAATTTGTGAATTCAACTAAAAATCAAAAGATGAATTAATGTAATTAAATTATGAGCTTCTCAATTTTAACGAAATGAAATAATTACTTACTTCACTATATAATTTTTAAACTAAACTGATATATAACCAAACTAATTAATCAAACATTTAATTAAAACAAAAAATCTTTTTTGAGATGATTTTCGAATATTCATAAAATATACTAACTATATAAAGACATATTTATTATTTAAAAATTATAAAATGACTAATATTACCTAAAAATAACTTGAAAATATATTTGAATTTTTTATCAAATTAATTATTCAGAATCGTTTGAAATTAACGAAGCTCGCAAATTAATTATTCTCGAGGAGGGTCAAAATTGTTTATGTGCATTGATTGTTATAAACCGTGGTGAGACATGTGATATAAAGCCGATGAAAAATGGTTCCAACTAGTAATATTGTGCCGAAGAAAAATAGTTTCGACAAGTGATGTGATATAAAGCCGACGAGAAATGGTTCCGACTAGTGATGTGATATAAAATCGATGAGAAATGATTTCTGCTAGTGATATGATATAAAGTCAATGGAAAATGGTTTTGCGTACGAGAAGACAAGACCCGGTTGGCGATGCAGCAACAATGCGACGCGGTCGTCGCATCCATAGGTGGGGGAGAGTGTCACATCCCGCCACTTCGCAGTCAAATTTTGCATCCGGATAGGGGCGGAAGAGTCTAGAGTTGTGGAGAGGTTTATATAGAACTCTAGAAGCCTTTAGATATTTCAAGAAGGTTTTGGAAGGTCCTATAGTATGTAGAGAATTCTAGAGAGGGACTAGATATTTTCCAAGAAATCTTTGGAAAATCCTAGAAAGTGTAGAATTCTCTAGAAAGGGGACCAAAGTGTAAATAAGTTTAGGAACTTAGGAAGTAATTTAAAATTGTACTTTAGTCGCTAGGAGTTAGTATAAATAGAGGTGTCTCTCATTTGCTAGGCACCAAGAAAGAAACCAAGAAACCAAGCAAGTGTAAGAAATCTTCCAAGCTTAATACAAACCTTCTTCCAAACCTTCCAAAATTCTCTAAGTCTTCCTTTTCATTTCATTAGCGATCTTAGTTTCAAAGGGCTTACTTGAACTTACAAGATCGTGAAAGATTCGTGAGTAAGTTGTCAAGTGCCGCACGGAGCTTTAGTAAGACTCTAAGTCCGTGACACTAGTCACGGCTATAGATAATGACGACCATGAAGAAGAAAAAAATTAAGGAGAATAGAGATGGTGTTAATGGTGGTTGTAGGTTGAGGGATGTGGGGGGAAGATGAGAGAAATAACTATTTTATTTTATTTTTGTAGATTAAAAAAATATTATTTTTGTCTTTTATGGAATAACATTTTGGTTGATAATTTAAAAATATTTATGACACGACATTATTATATCTGACGTGAATATGACATGTCATTTATGTGATGGAGAGTGAGCTACACACATGGTTGTGGGGGTAGGGGGTGGGGTTAAAAGTCTCATTTTAATTGGGTTTAATGGTTCATGTTACGACCTGTTCCCGTCGTTATAGAAAAGCCAGGGAGGAAAATTTGGGGCCGAAAAACTTTTTCGTAGTATTTGGGTAGGGAAATCAGGTAACAATAGGGTGAAGTATTTGTGTTTTTGATTTCATGAGGGGATAGATAACTCGTTAAGGAATTTGTACAACTTTACGAAATTGAATTCGGGTTAGTAGAACTCCCGGAATCGATCTTAGCGTAAAGGGTATTTTTTAAGCGTCGTGGATTAGAGGTGTGTTGTGAAATGGGGATTTTGGAATTCTTTAATTAGATCACTGTCTCACGTAACCCGCTTTGGCGCTGGGTTTTGCCGCTCTGGCAGGAAATCTATAGCGAGATGAAGGCTGCTGTGGCGGGCTTGACGCGACTTAAGGTCGTTAATAAACCCCTAAACGACCTTATTATACACTTTTTGATTTTTAGAGCTAAGGAACGAACCCAGGCGACTCCTACTCATTTTTCACCATTCTTGAGGCTAAAGGTAAGATTTTCACTCCCCGAATCCATTATTTGATCCGTAGAACGTAATAGAATGGGTGAATATTGATGGGGGAGGGTTTTGTTATAGATTCTATGGTGGAAACAACCCTAATTTGGATAATTGGGATCATGGATTTGATCTAGATTTCATAGAATTGTTAGTAATTCGGGTAATTAGTGGTTGTTTATTGATTCTCGTATTCTATTGATTATTTGTAGACCAAAAACAAGCGGAACGAATTCGGAAAGGGAAGGATCAAGTTTCTTAGGGTTTCAAGCTTGTTTCGAGGTAGGTGATGGTTGTGATTCTATGATTGTGTGATATATGTTTGTTCTTGCTTCATTATGATACTTGTATATGTATGAATGTTGCAATGTTGATCACACTTATTGTAAATGAGATAGATTAATGATGATTGTCATGAAATCATGACTTAAATGTATGATCTTGTTGATATATTTGTGATTGTGATTGTGGTGTGTTGAATGGATCGGTTGCCACATTTCGGCATAATACTTGGATCGGTTGCCACGTTCCGGCATAACTATGGGATCGGTTTCCACGTTTCGACATAATTATGGGATCGAATACCACGTTCCGGTATGCTAATTGTTTGGGTTTGGATTCCATGAGAGGACCAATGATTTGATATAAAATGTAAAGTTGTTCGATGTTCGTAAATGTTGATAATATTGTATATGTTGATATATATGCATGTGATTATAATGTTGTCTTGACTTGCTTTGTTGAGTACAGGGCATCTTCAAGCGGCTACTGACAGACCTCGCTTAGGAGATCAGTGATCGTTCGAATTCAAGGGTGAACCAATTCTTCCGGGTTGCCATGGATTCTCTTTCGTCTATGTCCACCATTTCCGGACTTAGACTATGTTTTAGTTAGTTGATTAGTTCATTAGATTGGGGTTGCATCCCTTTTTGTTTAGACTTGGTTCATTGTTAGATTCAAGTTCTATGTTATTTCTTCTGCATTGTTTAGTTCTTGTTAGACTTTTGTTGGAGTTTATGGGAACTCCGTATTTATTTCCTTAGTATTTATCTTGCTTCCGTAACTTAAATGCCTTAGTTTTTAGATTAGTTGCTTGGTGTGGGTTGTAGGAGTGGTACTCCCACCAGAGTGTTAGTGTGAGGGCCAATCACGACGGTCTGGGTCATGACTGTTCAATTGACAAAAGGTCAAGTACAATGATTTAGAATACAAACTCATACAACTACAAGGCTCCATCAGACCATTTTGTCTTAAAAAGAATATGCATAAGTGAAAATTAGAGCTAAAGAAGTAAAAGTTAGCAGGGTTGAAAGTTGGAGCTCAAGTATTAAAGTAAACATGAGTTGAAAAACTGATTTTATTTTTAAAGATGGAGTAACAAGATTGTCTCCACATATAGTT
Organism: Solanum chiquidenum; assembly: GCA_029582725.1. Taxonomy (NCBI): domain Eukaryota; kingdom Viridiplantae; phylum Streptophyta; class Magnoliopsida; order Solanales; family Solanaceae; genus Solanum; species Solanum chiquidenum. The sequence continues at coordinate 15,738 of JAJOOS010003738.1, forward strand.
TGACACAAAACTTCACATAAAACTATATTAAAAGAACTTAATATTATTATACGCGCTCAATTGACCGACATATTTAAAAAATAATAAAAAAATATTGTGGATACAATTGTTTTATTTCTATTCTAGGTATGAGAAGATTCGATTCGATTCATAGAGTTCCAAATTTTTCTACTAAAGAAAAAATACTCAAATATGAAAAAAAAAATATTTTTTCCTTTTAGCGAACAAAAGAAAAAATAAAATTCAAATACGATAAAAAATCACGTCTATACCATAGTTATACTTTTCCTATCTGTACAATAAAAAATAAAAAATAAAAAATAAAAATCTGTACAATAAGGACAATTTTCAGTTAATGTGCAGACGTGGTACAAATTGACGTTTCATTTGTTGGACTTAAATATCAATAAATTTGGTCCAGCCATGGACCAAAAATCTACTTAAAAAAAAAACATGCAAAAGTTGTCAACCTCACCTTTCTGTATTCCATCAAAATGAATTTTAATTTCAAAATGGATGTATTATACGTAGTAATATCTTACCTACCCAAAATTGTGTTTTGATGAATCCTTTCAGTCTTAACTAATGCACAATGGTGTAGATAGATACATTTACTATTTTGATTTATTTAACATTCTGTCCTTTTTAGTCGGTATAAAAAAATAACACATAAATTAGGAACGAATGGATATAAAGTTTAAATGCATTTATGTATATTATATGTTGAATTCCTTTAAAAATATATATATGTATTTATTTTATAAAATTTTGATTCTCTATATAAAAATTCTGGCTACGTGACAATCTAGAGATGATAATAATTGAAGTGTTGATAAAATGAAAAAGATTTTCCATTTGTAACTAGAAGTTTCAAAAATTCAAGTTTTAGTACTATAAATTAGTAGCTCGTGTTATACACAGGCCCAACATCAAACTTAAAGTAATATTACAGAATAAAATATTTTAAGCTAAATTATTAAGAAATAAAAGATCTCCATTTATCTATTTTATTGATGCGGTCCAGTAAAATTAATAATATATAATACAATTAAATTTAACGAAACTATATCTAAAGTACAAATATATATAAAAAAGATTCCTTCGCTTTTAACGAGAGATGCTGATATTTCAAGCTTTAGTACTATAAATACAAGGAGTAATACATGTATATGAGAGTACAAAGAGAAATATAATCTATGGTATTTTATTAAGAAAATGGAAAAGGAATGTGTGAGTGTTGATAACAGCAATGGCAAATAAATGGAATGTCTTTCAATTATTCCTGGTTGGTATTCAGAGAGAAAATGATCAAAATGGTCCTTAATGTATGATTTTGATTTCATTTAGTCCTTAATGCATGAATTTGATGGAAATGGTCCTTTATGTTTCATAAATTGTGATCAATTTAGTCCTTAACCCTAAAATTAATATATTTTTTTTTTTTTTGCCATCAAAATATACGGAATATGTAAAAGATGCGCTCGTTCAAGACTTTCCTTCCTCTGTTTTCAAAAATTCCAAAAGGGCACATCAAATTTTTTTAACCAAAAGGGTAAAATCGCTCCTGACGGAGCGATTTTCTTCTAAAAAAATTGACGTCGTTACTCCTTTAAAAAACATAAAAATCGCTGCCAATCCAATTTTTTTTTCTTTAAAATCGCTGCTGTGAATTTTTTTTTTAACAACGCTGCCCCAGCAGCGTTTAAAAAATAGAAATAGCTGCTATAGCAGCCATTTTCTTAAAAAAGTTTAAATTATTTTTATTAAAAATTCCCGAGGCGAGGAATGCTTAAAAAAATAATGGGAAATCGCTCCACGTGTAGCGATTTTAGTTATTTTTTTAAAAAATAATCGCTGCCATTAATTTTTTTTAACTAAAATCGCTACATGTGGAGTGATTTTCCATTATTTTTTTAAGCAGTCCTCGCCTCGGAAATTTTTAATAAAAAATAAATAAAACTTTTTAAAGAAAATGGCTGCTATATCAGCTATTTCTATTTTTTAAATGCTGCTGGGGCAGCGTTGTTAAAAAATAAATTCACAACAGCGATTTTAAAGAAAAAAGAAAAAAAATTAGACCGGCAGCGATTTTTATGTTTTTTAAAGGAGTAACAACGTCAATTTTGTCAGAAGAAAATCGCTCTGTCAGGAGCGATTTGCCCTTTTGATTAAAAAAAATCTGATGTGCCCTTTTGGAATTTTTGGAAACAGGGGAAGGAAAGTCTTGAACGAGCGCATCTTTTACATATTCCGTATATTTTGATGGCAAAAAAAAAAAGAAATATATTAATTTTAGGGTTAAGGACCAAATTGATCACAATTTATGATACATAAATGACCATTTCCATCAAGTCCATACATTAAGGACCAAATGGAAACAAAGCACATACATTAAGGACCATTTTGATCATTTTCTCGTATTCAGATGTCAGCGACCTCTTTCCTGGTTAGCATTTCCATCTTTTCTATCACATCGGTTTCAATTATTTTATCGAATATATGTTACTTTTAATTTGTATTAGTAAGTATGATGTGATTTTTGTACATCAAGACTTACGTTTTATTTGTTTGTATTTAATAAAAAATGAAATTTTAATCATTTATATCATTCAGACTTATTTATTACGCTTTAAAATAATCACCCAGTCACTTTTTTCTCTTTCGCTACAAATTTTCTTCCTCTTTTTTTTTAATCAAATATCAATTTTTTCCTCTTTGAACGTGTAAGTTTTCATAATCTTTACAAATATTTTTTTATATTAATAATTTTTTAGAGTGTATTGATGTTTATCAAGTACACTTTTACCTCTCCCCTTTCAAGATTTGTGTACAAATTTTTTTAGGATCCTACTTCAACAAGAGTTGATGATTGGAGTTCAAGTTGTACTTATCCCCGTCCTATTGTCTCTTCTGTATATACTACTGGGGGACATAATTTTCATCCTCGGAGTCAAAAATAAATTGGGGCGACTACGAAAAAAAACAAACCTTAACTTCTATATTTTATCTCGCCCTATCATGATTCTTTTAATATTTCTTTCAATTTTCGTCCTGCACAATTGAGTTCTTAGAAAATATTTTGTGCATTTTAAAAATATTTTCTTAATTTTTTTTTTAACAAATCACTTGTTTTGAAACACGTTTAGAAGATCAAAAAAATACTTAGGGTGTGTTTGGTATGAAGGAAAAAAAATTTCGGAAAATGTTTTTTCAATTTTTTCATGTTTAGTTGGGTTAAATGTTTTCGAAAAAATATTTTTTCAACTTCAATTTTTTATTTTTTTACCCCACTCTCACCCTCTCCCCCACCCAAAAATAAATAAATTATAGTTTATTTTAAAATAGTATTTCCAATTTCCATTTTTTATTTTTTCACTCTACCCCCCCCCCCCAATCAACCCCCTACCAACACCCCACCGCCTCCAAAAAAAATCTTAAGTTTGTTTTTAAAAAATATTTTCAACTTCATTTTTTTATTCTTTTTACCCCCCCCCCCTCCCCAAAAAAATAAAATAAAATTTAAAGTTTCTTTTTAAAAAATATTTCCAATTATAATTTTTTATTTTTCACCCCCCACCTCACTCCTACCCCCGAAACCCCCCTCCTCCTTAAAATAAATAAATTTTAAAGTTTATTTTTAAAAAAATTCCAATTACAAAATTTTATTTTTTCACCCACCCCACCCCTACCCGCGACCCACCCCATCCCCTCCAAAAAAATATTAAGTTTGTTTTTAAAAAATATTTTCAATTTTTTATTTTTTACCCCATCTCATCCCAACCCTCCCCCTCCGCGCGCCAGCCCTGCCCCCACCCCTCCCATCCAAAAAATATTAAGTTTTTTTTTTGAAAAATAATTTCAATTTCAAAAATTATTTTCTACTCTCTAGTAAAAATAAAAGATATTTTTTTCAAAATATTTTTCATTCATAAATCAAACACTAAAAAATATTTTCCGAAAAATATTTTCTACTCAACAACCAAACATGAAAAAATAAGTAAAAAATCTACTTATTTTCTAGGAAAACATTTTCCTTCCTACCAAACACACCCTTAAAGGACATGGAGGGACTAGAAATTTGTTTCTTCATAAAAATGAAATTTTCATAATTTTAGTTCAATGTATGGAAGCACAATATTTTTCATTAAAAATTTTCAATATTTTTGTAAATATCTATAGTAATATTTAGTCTTAAAAAAATTGTTAAATTTGTGAAGACGTCCAAAGTGAAGGAAGTTTTTATTATTATTTTTACAAATTTATCCTATCTTCCAAAATTTAGTTCTAACGCTAAATAATATATAAAAATTAAATAGTAATAAAATTCATATCTATGTTTTCGATGTCCAAAATGGTTATTATGTTATATAATAAGAAAGAGTTAGATTTTTATCATGACTCATAATTCATTTTAAACCCTTATTATTCTGGGGAATATTGTGTAGAGAAAATAAAACAAAGACGACAAAAATAAGTGAGAGAGTTTAGTTATGATTGTGGCGTGTGGGTAATAATCATACGGGAATGGAACCCGAGACTTCATGCAACACATGAACCCTTAACCTTGTATATACAGTGTAATTTATCCGTCAAAGGAGTGTAATTTTTCCGTCAAGAGGGTTTAACACCACGTAGTTTCGCCTCTGACTATATATACATATAGATACATCTGATGAAGTTGAGTAACAAAAATTATGGAGGTCTTAATAATTCTGCATCACAAATCTTCAATATCAACCGAAAAAAAGGTTTTGGGATGAAAAGAAAAATGTCTTTGTCTCAATTGAAAATTGATGAGAAGACAAGTACTGCTTTAGAGTTATCTATTAATAAAAATAATGCACCTAAATTTGAAGATTGAAGAAAGAATTAGATGGTCTTTACTGGGAAGAACCATTATACAATACTATCTGTTAGTATATTTTGTGGAAATTGACAGTTACACACAAGTAAGAGAATTACATTAAAGATATCGATTTTTTTTTAGAAATTCTTTAATTTTTTTAATTAATTAGAATATATGTTATGCGTTGATAATGTGAAACATTCTTTATTGTATTTGATAAGTTGGGTAATTTTTTTATTTTTTTATGAATAAATATGTTTATGTTGAATTCTTTAAAAAAAATCATGTTATAATAATTTTTGTATTGATATATAATTTTATTTGCATATCATATAATTTATTTATTTTAATCAAAATATAAATATTTAAGATATTATTATTTTTATTTTTTTGGACGAAATGAAATTTTTATAATATTTAATTGATATAAATGTTTAATTTTATATGTATATTCATATACTGTAAACAACCAGTCTTAAATTTTTAATTATTCAGATGTCTATAAAGATCTCGACATCTAAATCTTTATACAGATTTTAATATTCAGATTCTTAAGTCTGAATCTTAATGGAAAGTTGGAAACAAATAAGGCCCTGAACAAATGAAAAAAAAAAGTAATTAATTTTTTTGATGAAATATTTGTTTATATTTTAACTAAATGATGGATAGTTGATTTTTGCATTGATGAATAAATGTTACTAGTACCTGGAGAAATCATGTCAATTAAGATAGAAAAGATATTATTCAAGGGAAAGTCAAAGTACCAGGATATTATGATCTTTGAGGTACTACTTTTTACCATTATTTTAATTATGTAATTAATTAATATTGTGAATATTATTAATTATTAATCAATTAATATTACTGTGGCAGTCATTAACTTATGGAAAAGTGATATATTTCTAGATGGGATAATTCAACATACAGAGAAAGATGTATGTTCTTATGTTGAAATGCTTGTCCATCTCCCACTTGCTTCTATACCTAACCCAAAGAAGGTAACTTTTTTTATAAAAAAAAAACCATCTGCGATTCGATATTTATATTAGAGTTCGATTAAATTCGATATTTTTCAGGTTCTGATTATTGGAGGAGGAATGGGTTTTACTTTGAGGGAAGTCTTACGTTATTCATCGGTTGAGAAAGTTGATTTGGTCGAGATTGATGAGATGGTTATTGATGTAAGTATTTTTACTTATAAACTTAATCAGAGGCGGAGCAAGGATTAGAAGTTTGAGAGTTCTAAATTTCCTTTACCCACAAGTCTAGCGTGAAAAACATTTCCACGGTCCCTTCCTTACCACTGAACCGTGAATCAATATTTTTAGGGACTCACAAGTTAATATACATATATATTTATTTAAATTTTTAGTACAAATATAAAGTCTACGAAAAGTTATTGGGTTCGTCATAACCCACAAACCTCCACCTAGCTCCGCCTTTGGACTTAATTAGTTTGGACTTTTATTTATTTTTTGTTCCTAATTATTATTTTTCAATAAACTATAGGTTTCAAGGACATATCTTCCTGAAATAGCTAAGGGATACGAGGATCCACGTGCAACACTTTATATAGAAGATGGTATACTGCTAACAACATTTTTTTTTATTATAGATGATTAATTAAATATGTATTGCCACTCAAATAATTTAATTAGAATTAATAATATTTAGGATGAAAAATATGTATTAATAACTTTTTTATACATATTTTCTATAATAATATTTGTAGGAAATGCATTTGTGAAGAACGCTTCTCCGGGAACATATGATGCCATTATAGTAGATTGTTCTGATCCTTAAGGTAATTTTGCGAGACATAAATTTATATTTTGTATTAATATATATATATATATATTTCACAAGTTATTCCTTGAAGGAATGAGTTTGATTGCTAAGGACGAAAATTAAAGAACAAAATAAATTGTAAAATTAAAAATGCATGTGTGGATGCAGGCAGTGGCGTAGCCATCTTATTATTAGGGGGTTCGCAGAAAATTATATTATATTTACTGGTTAAAATAATTTTTTAGGTATATATAGTAGATGCCGAACCCCCTTCGGCTACTTCGTGTGTCTATTTCTTCAGAGTTTGAACCCTCTTATCGAAAATTCTGACTCCGTCACTGAATGGAGGAGCATCAAAGTGTTTCTTTGAAAAGCCTTTCTTAGAGGCAACTTCAAAAGCCTTAAGGCCAGGAGGAGTTTACATAACTCAAGGTGAAAGTGCATGGATTTTCTTGGATTTTATCAAAAAACTTGTTGAAAATTGCAACAAATTCTTCAAAGGCTCTGTCAACTATGCATGGACTAATGTTCCTTCCTTCCCAAGGTAATCTTCTCTCCTATCCTATTATTATTATTATTACTCCACTCGTTTTATATTACTTGATTACAGAGACGGATTCAGAATTTAGAATTGCCAAATAGATTCATCGATTAAATTAACTTTATATTTGATTAAATTATTCGTCTTTTCAATATATATGATAAATCAATCAATAAAATATGAATAATAAGATGAAAATTTTTGTATTACATATATTACAAATCCACACTCCACACTAAAAAGATGAAGTTAACAAATTTAAGATTTTCAATAATATTTACTAATATTATAAATATTTATCATTCATTTATAATTGTCCTCGGCGAGTTTTCATATTCTGAAAACGATCGATAATGACATCATTACTAACATTTGTAAATACATCACGCTCTATATAACACATTAGACAATTATTTAAATATTGATTACCAATATTATTTCGGCTTGATCACTTTTTATTTTTATCTATAGACACCAAGATAATTTATGAAAAAATATGTTTAATAGCATAAGACATGTGAAAAAATGTCGTTAGAATAGATACATAGTAATTAATGACTCTTGGAAAAAGAAACTTTTGGAACTTTTAAATTTGTTTAGGCTTCAAACGAGTATTAATTGCTGGGCAAAATGGAAAAAATTTAGTTAATTTTATTAGGTTATACTCCCTATCCCTACTTGTCCACTTTTCCTTTTATAGTTGTACCTAATTACTTGTCCATTTTGACAAATCAAGAAAGTACAATTTTTTTTACCTATTATATTCTCAATTAAATGATTAATTACTTTAAAAAATGTAGAACTTTTCATCCACTTCATAATTAATAAGGGTAAAATGGTAAACCCACTATGTCATTAATTGTTTCTTAATAGGTGTGTCAATTGAAAAGTGGACAAATAATTAGGGACAGAGGGAGAAATAAGTGATCAACTTGTAATTTTGGACATATATTTCTAATGAGGTAATCAACTACTCCCTAGCTCTGTCCAACAATAATTGTTTACTATATTATTTTGGGATGTCCAACAGCACTTGTCCACTTTATGAAATTAATGAATAATTTTGTATTTAGTTTCTATTTTACCTCATTATTAATTATAGTCATTTCCCTATTATATTATTCAAGATATTGTATAAAATTACCCTTCTATTTATAGTTTCTTAAGAAGTGTGTAAAATCAATAGAAGAGAAATATTATTCAACAGAGGGAGTAATATGAGACAGAGGGAGTATTGTTATAATTATTGTTGTTGTTAGAGATATATAGCATATTTCTTTTAAAGAAAACATTATTTTATAAAAGTTGAAAGGTCAGGTTGAATCAGACGATCAGTTTATCAAAAATGAAATTATATGGGACAAGGTAAGAGTGATCTCTATTGTTGACAAGATGAATGAAGCGAAATTGAGATGGTTCGGATATGTGAAAAGGAGTTGTGCGGATGCACCCATAAGAAGGTATGAAATGTTGGCTATAATAAAAGTTAGGACATGTAAAGGTAGGCCGAAGAAGAACTAGGAAAAAATGATTAGACAGGATATGCCACAACTTTTGTTTATTGAGGACATAACCCTATATAGGAATATAAGAAAGTCAAGGAATTGGGTAGAAGTTTAGTAGATAGCAGAGAGTCGTAACATTTCATGTGGGGAAAGCACAAGGCCAGCCTCCCTCCTTATTCGTAATCATATTTAGAAATCACTTTTTTATTCGATATTTATTAATAATTATTGATATATTTACTTGGTACCTTTTTTTCTCTCTTATTTCCTTATAATCGTGCTTCGAATTATACAAACAATAATTCTAATATATAATACTTGCAGTGGGGTAATTGGTTTTGTTATTTGCTCTACTGAAGGGCATCCAGTTGATTTCATAAATCCTGTAAACAAAGTTGATGTAGATATCATCTCTACCTATTCTGAATCACCTTTGAAGTACTATAACTCAAAGGTACTATACATTTTTTTCCTTTTGAATTAAAATTTTAAATTTATATTTATCTTAATTTTTTTTTATATATATATAATCTTCTAATAATACTAGTTTATTTTTTAATTGATTAACAGGTTCATGCTGCTGCTTTTGCTTTGCCAACTTTTGCTGAAAAGGTGCTTTACCCTAAAAAGTGATTCTTATTGGAAGATGTAGGAATTTCAAGTATCTTTTTTATGTTTCAATAAAATTGATAGGCAATGTTCAATTGCAAATTTAATTTTCTTGTAATAAATGGTTAATGCATTAATAGCAAGGGTGAACGTTTGGGCCGTTGGAATCGAATATATGAAATTTTCGATTTTCGAATTTGAAGAAATTACCATTGATGTATTTTTATGTTTGTGTCTCCTTAATGTTGAACATGAATTAGGTTATCCACAATTTTCATCATAGGTACTCTTTCTCTTCTTTCGGCCTAGGTATAACTACTCCTTTCGTTCAACAATAGTTGTCCACTATATTATTAAAAATAAATGTCTAACAATACTTGTCCAATTTAGATAATCAAGAGATAATTTACCTTTTGTATCTATTTTACACTTGTTATTAAATATTATTTATCATCTAACACATTTTTTAAAGCATTAAATTTAATAAAGTGAAAAGATAATATAGTAATGTTACCCCTTTTATTTATTATCTCTCAAGGGTGTGTCAATTCAATAGTGGACAACTATTGTCAGAGAGAGTAATACAAGTATTAATTATACACTCAATTCAATATTATAGGATGTGTAACTAACACATAACAAATTACTCCCTCCGTTCCTTTTTAGTTGTTGTATTGCGCTTTTTGAAAGTCAATTTGATTAATTTTTAAAGTTAAATTAGACATCATTAATTCGATATTTTAAACTAAAAAATTAATTATTCAAAAACTATACAAAAAGTAATATAACATGCAATTTTTTGCATATCAAGATGACAAAAAAATACATTGTAAAATGTTAGTTAAAGTTCTTATCGTCCGACTCTAAAAAAGAAAATCATGACAACCAAAACGGAACGGCGGGAGTATAATATTAACAATACAAAGCTATTATTAATACATGAATAAGTATGACCAAAACTAGAACTAGTCCTAATACATCAATAATCACATCATTACTTTCATCACTGTTTTTTTGTTGCAGTGAAATTTACAGGGAAAAAATGACTTTTTTTAAAGAGAAATAGCTTTACATATTGCATGAATATTTCTAATAGCTACTAGTCAATCAATTTCATACTCATACAATTCTGTATGATAGATAGCAAAAAGCTCTATGAACATCACTAAAATTTATCCACCTTAAATACAAGTCCACAGAAACACAGTTAACACAACAATGCTAATATATTTTTGTTTCCAATTCTCTCCCCTATGGAGCTGCAAAATTTTACATGTGGGATGATTCAGCTGTAGGTAGAACATTGGACTCATCTGAATGGTTCAACTGGTGCAGATTCTTGGAGAAGTTCAGCAGCCTCGAAACATTCTGCAGCTTCGAGTGCAGATACACCAGTTTCACTTTTGTAAACCAATCCAAGATTGTACCATGCAGAAGGATTTGTTCTGTCAAGCCGTAATGCATCAGTCAGAAAGCTTTTCATGACAGGCAATGATTGACCATCGAGTTGTCGAAGAACAATGGCAGTGGAAACTAAGCTTGGAACATGGTTGGGTTCTGTGTCTAAAGACTTCTGAAAAGATTGTAAGGCTTCTTTGTAGAGTCCCCTAGCTTGATAGAGTAATCCTGCAAAATGACCACCAGTAATTGTGCCTTTCAGAAGTTGGCTAAGCGAACTCATGTCAAAGACGATGAAATTGCAAAGATAGAAAGCATGAAACAAAATCATGTTCTTCACTTGACATCTAAAGATTAATCGAGACTAGTCAGGGTGTCAATCAAAAGCTAGAGTTATGGAGAAGCACTTCAAAGAGTAAAGGATTTACGATGAGTAGGAGTAAGATAGAATACATGCACAATACACTGCAAGTTTAGCAAGTGAGGTAAGAGTGACGTTGAGGTAAGATTAAATGGAATTGAAGTATCTAAATGTGTAACAATTTAGATATAGAACTCAAATGTTTCAAGAGAATATAATGATAGATGAAGATATTACAAATAGGATTAAATTGGGATGGTTGAAATGGAGGAACGCCATAGGGGTGTTATCTTCCTATCAAAGTGAATGGAAAAACCTATAGAACGACCATAAGGCCATCAATGTTGGATGTTGATGAGTTTTAGAAAGGCCGGAGCAGCAGAAAGATTAAAAAAGGCTGAAATTGTCTCTCAAAACTTTTATTAAGCACTTTAAATGGCCAACTTAAAACAGAAAATCTGCAGAAAAAAATTCAAAAACCTAAAATATCTCAACTGAACTTATATTTGGGGCAGCTTTCCAGGGGTGCGAAGACATAGCATATGAACTGCTATTAAGGGTCGATCAAAGGAGAGGAATGGAACAAAACAAAAGGGGGAATGAGAAGCAGGTTAATTCAAAAGCAGTAATTCCTAAAGAAATTAGGAATTTAGCTTTCGATATGAAATTCAAAGAAGGGAAGCCAAGAACAAGAGGGAGAATCTCACATGAGAGTTTGTCATGAAGATAAAATTTAGCTTGGAATGTTTGGGGGTTAAATGGGGAGAGCAAAATAGCACTTGTAAGAAATTTGTTGCTTCAATGGGGGGCTGACATTCATGTGTTGGTTGAAACTAAGCTAACAAGGAATGACTCAAATCTTTACCAACAAATCTGGAACAACAGATAGTTGGGAGAAGCTCATGTAGAAGCTATTGGAAGGAGTGGGAGGATAGTAGTGCTATGGGACAACAGAGTTTGGAAGGGGGAAATGGTAGACAGTGGAAATCAAAGGGAACTTTGGTGGGAACTAGCAGCCATTAGAAGCCTTTTTGAGGGACCATGGGTAGTAAGTGGGGATTTCGACATCACCAGATATCCAGAGGAGAGAACCAACTGCCAAAGAATCAATGGTGCAATGACAGTGTTTTCAGAATGGATCAATGACATGGAGCTTGTAGACCCTCCTTTATTTGGAGGGTCTTCACTTGGAGAAGGAGTGAAAATCATGAGAGTGCTTCCAGAATAGATAGATTCCTCTACTCTTCACAGTGGGAGGAACAATATCTACACATCAAACAGTCATTGATGCCAAAATTGAGATCAGACCACAACCCCATCATGCTTACATGTGGAGACGAATTCCAAGAAGTCATCTTTTAAGTTTGAACAACGGTGGTTGGGAGCGGATGGTTTCAAAGAGAGGGTAAAAGAATGGTGGGCCTCTTCCAATGTAGCTGGAAGCCCAGAATACATCGTGACTACCAAACTAAAACTCCTAAAAGGAGAATTAAAAGAATGGGGGAAGGAAAACAAGAATAACTGGAGACAGGAGGGAGGACATCCTGAACCAAATTACTGGATTAGAAATTATCATGGAGCAAAGAGCACTCACGGTTGATGAAATACTCCAGAAAGTTCATTTGGCAATGGAGTTTGAGGAGGTGGTCAAGAATGAGGAGATAGCATGGAGACAGAGGTCTAAAATCCAATGGTTGAAAAATGGTGATAAGAACACCAAATATTTTCACAGAATGGCCACAACACATAAGAGATGCAACACCATTGACAAAATTGAAGAGGAAGGGACATATATCACTGATCCAGAAGTTATCAAGATGAAAATATAAGACTACTATCAGAATCTCTACAGAAAGACAGAGACATGGAGACGTAATCTAAACTTACAAGAATTCACGAGCATTAGCTTAGAGGAACAGATCTGGATGAAGAGACAGATTGAGGAGGAAGAAGTCTTAAAAGGAATCAATCTTTGTGCTAGTGACAAGACACCAGGACCTGATGGCTTCCCAATGAGCTTCTTTAAAGAATTTTGGAGTGTCTTGAAAGAAGACATCTTGAACACTATGAAGCATTTCCATGAGTTCTAAGTTTTTGAAAAAGTATGAATGCCACTTATGTGGCACTTATCCCAAAGAAAAGTGGAGCTACATCACTGAGGAACTTCAGACCAATAAGTCTAATTAGTGGGATGTACAAAATCATAGCTAAAGTGTTGGCTGAAAGGCTGTAAACAAGCTGGTGAACAAGCACCAGATGGCATTTATTAAGATCAAGCAAATCATGGATGTTGCATTAGTAGCCAGTGAATGTGTGGACACAAGATTAAGAGGAGGGAAAGCAGGCATCATGTGCAAACTTGATTTGGAAATAGCATATGACCATGTAAATTGGAGGTTTCTTCATAACATCTTAAAACAGATGGAGTTTGGAGATAAATGGCTAAAATGGATAGGTTTTTGTATTAAAATTGTCAGGTTCTCCATTCTAGTGAATGGAGAACCGGTTGGTTTTTTTTCATCTAAAAGGGGCTTGAGGCAGGGTGCTCCCCTCTCCCCTTTCCTATTCATACTGGTCATGGAGGGGCTGAATAGCATGCTGAGTAGCTGCTCAAAACAGATGGATAAGGTGATTTGAAGTTAGTAGCAGGGCAAGTGTGAGTATGGAGATTTGCCAATTATTGTATGATGATGACACTGTAATCTTCTGTGAGGCAAAAGAAGACCAGATCAGATTTATCATAGTGATACTTGTGATCCTGGAAGTTGTCTCTGGTCTGAGGGTTAACAGGAGGAAAAGCAGTTTATTCCCTACCAAGGAAGTAGCACAGATGCAAAGATTGGCTAACATCCTAGGGTGCAAGATTGAGCAATTCCCAACAACTTACTTGGGAATGCCTCTGGGAAGCAATCATAAATAACTACTGATATGGGATGAAATAATCCAGAGGTAAGAAGTTAGCCAAATGGAAATCTCAATACTTGTCACTTAGGGGCAGACAAACATTAATAAATGCAGTGCTGGACTCCCACCCCACTTATGTCATGTCTCTATTTCCCTTACCTGCGGCTGCTAAGGTGCTGGAGAAATTGGACAATCTTAGAAGAAACTTTCTTTGGTTTGGAAACAAAGAAAGGAAGGGGTACTATCTAGTTAACGGGGAAACAGTGCAACTACCTAAGCTCTCAGGTGATCTTGGAGTTAGGAATCTTCGAATTCACAATGAGTGCCTCTTGATGAAATGGTTATGGAGATATGTGGAAGAAGAACAGGCTCTTTGGAGAGAAGTTATACATCACAAGTATGGCCAGGACTCCCAATGGTGTACCAATGAGGTCACTATACCATATGGAGTTTCAACATGGAAAACATAGGATCCTTCTGGACCAAATTAGCAGGAAACATCAAACTCAAAATTGGAAATGGAGCTAAAATACTATACTGGAAAGATGTTTAGGTAAGACAGGAGGCATTAATGCAATCTTTCCCTGACTTATTTTCTTTCTGTAGCAATCCAGATATCACTCTAGTTGAGAGTTGGGCAAATGGTTGGGGAATATCTTTCAGGAGACATTTCAATGATTGGGAAATAGATAGGGTGGCACAAGTGTTACATGTAATCAATGAGTTAAATGGTTTTGCTGCAAGGCCAGACAGAGTCTCGGGGGTACACTCTGAGGATGGAAGGTTCACAGTTGACAAGCTCTATAAGGAGGAACTGGAAACTCAGCAAGGCCTCAGATTGGCTAGATGGAAATATGTATGGACAAGCCAATCATCAACCAAGATCAAATGTTTTGTATGGTTGGTAGCTAAGAGGGCTTGTCTGACTCAGGAGGTACTGCAGAGGAAAGGTGCACAACTAGTACCAAGGTGCTTTCGATGCAATGAGACAAATGAGACCAACAGCCATCTTTTTCTACATTGTAGAGTCACTGGTCAACTATGGTCTCTGTTTTTTAGGCTCACTGGTAACAGCTGGACGATGCCAGAGCATACTGCTGACCTGTTGAGTTGCTGGATCAGGAGAGGAGGAAGTAAAAGCCAAAAAAAGTGGTGGAGAAATATTCCAGCTTGCATATGGTGGTCAATATGGAAGGAAAGAAATGGAAGATGCTATGAGAACAAATCAAACTCCATATAGAAAGTTGAAGAAAATTGTATTGCATGTTTGTATTTTTGGTGTAAACAGGAATGTATAGAGGAGGTAGAGCAACTAGTAGCTATGATAGGATCTTTGTAATTAGCCTTCCTAGTCCCTCTATGTACTAATTTTTGGAGGTCACCGGCATATCCTTAAGCTGAGGAATACAACATTACTAATTTCAAAAAAAAAAATCTCAACTGAACTTATCTAATTAAATTTAAATTTAAACAATGACAACTCCTAGAACTAAACTAATTACTATACTAGTAAGTCAACAATAACATAGGCAAGTTTTAACACTCTTCCTTTGCTTCTGTTGTTGCAATCTAAAAAAATATTGTCTCCTCAATACTTTGATGGTTGGTGCTGAATTCTTTTGACTGCTTTTGAACTTGCAGACTCCTTTAACGTGACTCTTTCTTATTCTTTCTTTTCTATTCTTTTCTTTCTTTCTTTCTTTTTGTGTAAAAAGCACCCTAACAATTGTCTTATCTAAAAGCTCTTTTGAAAGTGCTATAGTCTGACAATGATAAGATTTGCATGGCGTGTTTGTAAGATCAGTTCTTCCATTATAATATTTCATAATCATATGGTTCAAAATATGATTTCATTTTCATTGAGGGTATTCAATGAGATTGTTGCTTGCCATCTTTGAAAATCGATATACGGTCAAAAAATTTAGAAAATGATTCCTTAGAATAAACTCACAGATCCCGTAAGACTAGTGAATTTGATACCACTGTTGAGTTTTTAAAAAGGGTGGAGCAGCAAAAGATTAAAAGATTAAAGTTGTCTCTCAACTTTTATTAAGCATTTATGGCCTTTAAATAGACAACTTAAAAACAGAAAATCTGCAGAACAAAATTCAAAAGCCTAAAAATATCTCAACAAAACTTATCTAACAAAATTTAAACAAAGAATCCTACCACTAAACTACTTATTATTCTAGTAAATCACCAATAACATAAGCATTTTCAACATGTATGAAAGTGAATGTTAAGCCTCTAAAGCCCAACATATACATTAAGTGAGTGTCGTAGATATGTAAATGTTAAGATGGATGTGTATTCATATAAGATTAGACATGATCATAAATTAGCAGATATAGAGGATAAAATGAGAGAATGTCACTCGATATGATTTCGTCACGTGTTACGAAGGCCTCCAAATGCACGATTATTTGATGTGATACAATATGATTCAAGATCTTAAAAGACAATAAGGTAGACAAAATACTACTCCTTCCGTCCCATTTTATGTGGCATCGTTTGACTTGGCGCGGTGTTTAAGAGAAAAAGCAAGACTTTTGAAACTTGTGGTCTAAAACAATCCTTAATATTTGTGTGGCTATAAATGATCTCATTAAGGGTAAAAGGGAAATTTTGAAGTTAAATTGTTTCTAATTATAGTAAGTAAGGTGACATTCTATTTGGGACGGACTAAAAAGGAAAGTGCGACACATAAAATGGGACAAAGGGAGTACATGCCTACATGAGAACAAGCATTAGTAAAAGATATCTCAGTAACCACGCAGATCTATCAAAAGATAGAAGATAATAAAAGGTGAAAATTTGTGTGGTGACAGTCTGATACCAACAAGAAGACTCTTAGTATATGAGAGATATAACCACTAGCGCTTATTAGAGATCCCCTAGTGTTAGATAATCCATAAGTATGGAATTATTGAAATATTATGGACCCAAACAGAGCATTTATGAAATTGAGGATTCATAAAGTCAATCCCAACAAGCTTGGGATTGAGACGCAATTGTTATTGTATAGATTCTTGCAAAGATATAACTTCATGCAACAAGTATTATTCCAAAACAGCAGGATTTATGATGACAGATTCACAAATAAAGGCTATGAGAGGCCCATTATTTCGTACTAAGCTTTTCATCCTATCTAATTTACAAACTTAACCAGTGTTATCCACAGCATGAGACGAGCAATAATGTTTGGAAGTCCAAAATCTAAAGCCATTAGTCCATCAAAAAGAGCCAGACAACAACATAATCCAGTGGATTCTTTCTCATGTTATTTTTTCTTTAGATAAGGATACAGTTTGAAGAAACGAGTTTAGTGTAGAAAAGAAGAAAAGAGTTCACAAAATTCAAATCACTCTCAGATTTCAAGCCTCCTATTCCTGTCTGTCCAATTTTTAGATGAAAAAAATACTCTCTAACAATAGTTTGATGCAGGTCTATTGGATTAGTTCACAATAGCCAACCTCAATGACAAGCTACACGATAAAATCACATACAAAAAAAGTTGTACATTAATAGCCAATACATGCGGCCGTTAGGCAATCCAAGTGCAAGTCCATTTCAAGATCATATCTAAGACTTAAAGAAACCAGAGCAAATTGACTGGATAACCTCTATAACACAGCTGCTCATTATACCTGTTCGTTTGTATTGATAAATAAAACTGTAGCTCTTCACTTGTATTTCTGCTTTTAAATAGGGAACTTAAAAATACTTAAACTTGCAGGCATAGTGTGAATGCACCACCACCCCCTTGGACAAGGAGTTATTGCATTGCCTAGGCAACATATATTGACAATGAGACTATCTACTTGAGCCATATCGCCCTGTGCCAGATAAATACCCCTTTGCAGAAAGAAAAAACGATTGGTCTGAATTAACTTCAACCCTATGTCTAATACATTCCAAGAGACATCTTATAAGAAAAGTTAGGAGCATAAGCCAAGATAAGTGAATTAAGCAAGTAATACCTGCAGAGTGGCATCTCGAAGCAGAATGAGGATTGATAGCCTCGGATTTGATTAGGCAAACCTCTGCATCACGCCACTGAGACAAGTTTGTGTATACATTTGCTAGATCGTGCCATGTTTCCATTTCTAAACTTCTACTGTTGTTTCTCATGTTCTGTGGGTTCAAAGGGCAAAATGAACAACGCAACTGATGAAAGATGGGAAACTAAAAGGATAAATTGAAGTACTAAAGTCAGGAATTTAAGGACAGATTGAACATTCAACAATGTCCTGCCTGAAGAAGACAAATCGAATTGGGGAAGAGAATCATGTTGTCCAAGTTAATATTTCATATCGCGAGGAACCATACCTTTAACAACTTTTTCTGAACTCCAAAACTTTTTCTCTGAACCTGGAGTACTGCAAGAAGATGAGTATATGTCTCCACGGCATCCCGCAGATGACCCTGGGCAATCTGTAGTTTTGCCTTGGTGCGTAGCAGTTCTCCTTGATTCCATTTTCCTGTTTCGTCTAGTGCAGCATTAATTATGCTTTCTGCATCTATATACCTCTTTTGAGCAGATAGTATGCGAGCTAGAAGAAGCCATCCTTTGACAGTAGAACCCCCCTCCAACTTCAATAGCTGCTTTGCATAGTAGAGAGCAATGTCCAACTTTCTCTGCTCTGCATTTTCCAAACTAAGGTAGAAAAGAACATTAGGATTTCTTCCTCCAGTCATCTTATGTGCCGAGTCAAGTGATTCAAGAGCCTCACACAATCTTGAGGTTCTCTCAGAATCAGACACAATGGCGCGCGATCGACCTGAGAGCAGAAGACCAAGTAAGCATTTTGCAACACTAGCCATCTGGTTACATTTCCCTTCAATTTTTGGGAGCACTTTCCGGGCATACCCCATCCCTTCTTCCAATAAATTAGGATACTCTGCACAAATTTTTGCAGCAAGTACCAACTCAAATATGCCGTTCTTATTGTCCCTATTATTCATCAAGTTCCTTAACAGATTCAAAGCGGCCATGTCATCACCCTCTGCATAATAGCACAGGGCAAGGATAGTGTACTTTTGTCTTCTAACAACAATTCCAGGGAGTAATTCCTCAACCTGACGGGTAAGTGCCCTAAACTCACCTGCAATGGATAATGCAAAACTGAGGTGATCCAAGATCGATGGATCCCATACAATTTTATTGAGGATGTATCTTCTTAGAAGAACCAGAAGCAGTAATATAGCTTCTTCTATATTGTTTCTAGGTATGAAGGAACCTTCTGCCTGTGCACGAAGATTTGGAGGAGCTGCATCAGTGCCACTGTATAAGAGAAATACAGCATACTCCTTTTCTATTTTGCTTCTCGTTTCCACGTCAAGATTCCAACAATAAAGCAGGGCCCTTCTATACGACAAAATTGCTTCTTGAGGAGCACAAGCTAGCTTCCACAGCTCAGGAAGTAACTCCACCGCCTTGTTCAACGTTTCCAACAATTTGCAATCAGTAGAAAAGTTTTCAGGTAAGCCATCTGGCAAAGCAGACTCAACTGTATCCAGTATCACTGTACATGACTGTGCAGCTTCTGCAAAAGTCATAAAGGAAACCTAATGCTCTAACAATTGATAGTGCAGGAACAGCCTTAAAGAATCACAAACATGCACAGATAGAGATTTCATGACAGTAAATTGAAAATACCCCTATGCAGGCATCTTGTTGACTCAATATTCCACAATAAAGCCAGTGGAATTACAGTTCCCAAGGAAGAAGATAATGCAATAGAATAAACACATATAATGAGCTTAGCTAATAAAAAGTGAGGAAGCACCTGTAAACCTCCCAAGAGCCTGCAAGGATGTTGCTTTGAGTAAAATGGCCTCAAAGAGAAGACTTACTGCATGCATTGACATAGGTGGGATAGCATCACTAAGCGAATTCCGCCTAGGTACCTCACCTCTTCTTGCGATGGAAAGTTTTATCTTGGGAACCACCGCAGCAATATCTATTCCCTCAAATACATGAAGAGCAGCCTCAATGTTACCTTTTTGATACTCTAGCCGACCTAATAATGCTCTTGCTTCCTAAAATAAAAGCGTCTCTTAGCTCACAAGTAGAATATGAAGGGAATAGAAGTTGAGAAGTCAAGAGCTTTTATTGGTGAGGAACTTTAGTGAGTCACTTTTACCTTGGAAATGCAAGTTGACATGTTGAAACATTATTGTAATTCAATATGCAGTAACACTCTGTTAATTTTCATTGATATAATGGACATCTCCAGTTTTACAAAAGATATTAGTGATCCATTACAAATTAAAATATAAGCATGCCATATCAGAAGAGTGGAGAGTAAAAACAAGGGTTGTTCATGTAAATGAAGTGGCAAAAGCAATATGTACGACTTCATGCTAAGATATCAGAAGATCACTGAAAGACTCATATATTTAAAAATTATGTATGTAAAGCAGCTTAATTCCTCGCGTGCTTCCATTGAGAATTCAATTTCACTTTCACATGCTACTGAGTCGTCCCTTAATTCTTTGAGCATGCAATCATAAACTCTATTTCACAAATTTTAAATGTAAAAACTCCTAAAGAAAAAGGGCAGCCCGGTGCACTAAACTCCCGCTATGCGTAGGTTCGGGGAAGAGCCGTACCACAAGGGTATATTGTACGCAGTCTTACCCACACATTTCTGCACGAGGCTGTTTCCACTGCTCAAATCCATGACCTCCTGGTCACATGCAGTGTTATCAAAGGCGAAAAGCGCAAAAAAGCTCTAAGGTCCGTGGGGGCTTTAAGTGAAAAGCGCAAATAAAGTGTGGGCTTTAATGAAAAACGGCGCAAAGGGAGAAAAAATACAAACATATATGTTAAGTCCAAGGCTAATAATTATAAACATGAATGACAAATATATGACCAAATAAATTGAATTGTTTTTATGATAAAGTGAAATATCAATTGTTTAGTGTCACTTCTTTAGAAGAGGCTCATTGGCAAGGAAAAGTTTGTCTTAGAACCTTGATGATGACACTGAAGCGCACATAAAGCGAGGCGAAGCACACAACACGTTTTGAGCCTCGCTTCAGGGCTTAAGCGCGCCTTTAACTACACTGGTCACGTGGCAACAACTCTACCAGTTACGTCAAGGCTTCCTTCTATAACTATTGTGTCTACCAAATCATAGGTCTGATTATGTATATTTTAGACCACATACACAATGGGAAACAAAAACACATGGCAGGTAACACGTGTCACTCATATGCCCATTAAAAGAGAGTTAGCAGGACTAACTCTACAACAGTGTCTTAATAACGAGTATAAAGCCCATAAATTGCATTTCATTTATTAAAGAAATCCTTACGGTTGATACTTGAACAAAATGACACATGATAAAACATACAGAGCAGGGACTTTTCTTCCCTGTGCCTCAGTTGAAATACAAATCTCAGTTTTCCCAAAACCAGTTTAGTGATGGGATTTTTTCTAATAACAAAACAAGATTTGTCATTATCAACTGAAAAATTCCCTAGCATCCGGTATTCGTAATAAAACAACTTCAGTACTGCATCAAATCAATTTTAGGGGCGAAAATTGTGATGATAACATCTGATCATGAAAAAGATATTAATTATGGGATCGAAAGGGAAGCTAACTTCATCATAAACAACTTTTGTGACACCAACCTCATAATTCAAAATGCCACTCTCACGAAGCGATGATTCTGCTTCTTCTATGTTACTGGTGTCTGCTTTGGCATCATCACCAGCTCGCGAAGAATACCCACTAGCTGAATAGTCCCGAGTTGCAAGAGACTCGGATGATGGAATAATATCCTCAATCCTTAATTGTTCCCCTGAGCAAATGCACTTCATCATCTTCCGCAATCTAAGGCTTAAACTAATTTTCTGCTTGTAAACCCAATACTTAACACTCATTCTGTCTCATTACCCTGAAATGTTGAATCATAAAAGTTCACAAAACGTATCAGAACCCAAAATGGAACATAAATCAGACTCAGGAAACGAAGATAAGATATTTGGCATGATACATGAACAGACACTCAAACTTGGCCTCCGCTGGCAAGTAAGCATTCCAATTTGAGAGTGCACACATCAAGACTCTTCAACTTGGTCTCAATTGGCAACTAGGCACTCTAACTCATCTCCATTGTGCCTTGTGGACACCCCATGCTGACGTGACACATAAATTTTGAAGGTGTCTACATGATCATTTTGTAAGTTGGAGTGTTCGACTGACAAGTGAAGACGAGTTGAGGTGTCTAGATATGCTTACTTGTCAGCTAAGGTCAAGTTTGAGTGTCTGAATATGTATTATGCCTAAGATATTTTATCCAGGCGACAACAGCATAAGAGAAGAAAGCAAGAATATACAAAAAAGTAAATCCAATTATACAGTCGAAGGAAAGACTAGGCCAAATTCAATCTCCTTCTCCTTGTAGAATTGTGTTGATTTCACATAAACCCAACTAAACAAAAATTATACAGCTGAAGAAATGTTGCACCTAAATTAAAAGACCCTAAACCAAATGGAACAAAATCTCCAAGATTTGTAAAGCCCTAACATAATGAAATTGTGTAAAAGTAAGCAAAATCCAATTAAGGGAAGAACCAACATTACCCAAAGAGAGCTTCAGTTGAGCTAAACCACAAAGAATATGTTGCATCATTTCCACAGAGAATTTTAGGGTAAAATTTCAATTTTTTAAAGTTAAAATATTTAAGAAAAGAACAACCCATTGCTTCTCATCACACAAATGGTTGAAAGCAATCAATTTCAAACAGTGAAGTGAAAGATAGGGTTAAATCAGAGCATCAAAAGTACCTTTTGATTGGTAAAAAGCATTGACTGAGCTGAGCCCACAAGCCTCCACTACCCATTTCTTCCAAAGATTAAAGCTTTTTGGGTTGATTTTCTTGACTGAGTTAACCCCAAAAAAAAAAAAAAAAGAATCCAAAGCTTACCAAAATTGTTTTTTTATTTCAAAGTTTCCAACTTGTTCCTCTGTGGCGTTTAGTAGAACTGTAGAAGAGAAGATTCAGAAGTCAGACACAAGGAGTGAATGCATTAAATGACACCCAACAAACCCTGAAATCTGAAATTTCTCTCGAAATTTGTATGGAAGTTCGATTAATTCATCCATACAAGAATAGTGACAGAGTAATAAATACTTTTTTCATCTTTTATCAAAAATCTCAAGTTCTAGTTTCGTAGGTCTGAAGTTACCTTTGTTAAGTTATACTTTATTTGATATGAGACTTTTCTACGCGAATATCGAATTTAGTCGCTCCAATATAAAAAATTTAAAAAAATGATTAATTCAAATATACATATAGTGTAGTGCCTTTAAGAAATTTTTAAATTTTAAATTGTCACATAAATTATGATAAAGATAATAATTAATTGTGACAGAGATTTTTCTTAATAATTTTTTAACATTAAATTAGTAATGTCTGACAGAGTCTTTAATTCCTTTTCAGTGTTAAACTGATTTAATTAATTTTTAATTATAATGATTATTTTAATGGCTGCTTTAGGAAAAGGTTAATGGGGGGAAGGAATAGAGTGGGGTCTAATTATTGAATTTTGGGTACAAAAGGCCTTCAATTCAAAATGTTTATGTCAGTTACCTAATGTGTGTAGAATATAGTACTTCCTCCATTTTATTTTACATATCATTTTTTTTTATAAATAGTTAATTCATAATACTTGTTATTTCATAAAATTAATACATAAATTAGCATATTGTTCCTTTTTTATTCTTGTGAGTTATTAGCATTTAAAGCATACATTTGACCAATTTAGAAAAGTTAAGAGTAAATGATTCATGTTCATTGGTTAAATTAATTAATCAAAATAAATTAATTCATATTCATTGATTGAAAACTTGAGTTCCAAAAAAATTAAACAAGGGTAGAAGGGTAAAGTTACATCATTTCGAGTAAGATTTATTGTTTTATTTTACTTTTCTTTATTTTAAGAATATTTATGAATTATTTTGCCTCTTTGCACGTGCTATATTTCATTTTCATTTTGGAAAAGAGTACTCTTTTAATTAAATTAATCTAGTGTATGTATTTTGAAATTAATTTTATCTTTAGTCATTTTGTGTAATATAAAGAATATAAATTAAATGGAAAGAATTACAAAAAAAGAGAGTACAATTATCTAATTTACTTCACCAAGATATAATCCAAAACTTACATTATAAATTTTCAGTCAAAATTCAATTTGATATACATAAATTATACATCTGATATATAACAATATACAATTTTTCATACAGTTTTTTTACAAAAAAAAATTATAAAATTTGATATACGATATTATACAAATAATATATAATATTATACAACATTATAAGAGGTACGTGTACACTTACGTATTATGTACATTATTATATGAAAAATTGACTTCGTGTTCTTCCTTGAACTCAAGCGTTTCATTCAAAACCTTCACCAAATCATTCAAATTTTCATGTTTAGATTAGTCAATAAATTATCGATCTTTTGCAATAATACTTACTAAAAAAGGAGTTTATTTGCGAAAATCCAATCTTTAAACTTAATAAAAATCTGTTGTTAGCAATGACAAAGTTTCATTATGAAGCAAGGTAAAAAACAAGTATTTTTGACAAGTCAATTAAGATGGAGGTGGAAGATGAATTATTTAGATAAATTTCTTCGAGATAGAATTTGGTTCCATTGGAAGTAAGATAGTTAGGTCTATTAGATGTTATTTTTTTGGAGTAAAAATAAGATATCTTTGATATGAGTGAAAAAAATCAATACTAATTTATATAAAATAACTTTATGAACTCGAATTGAAATTCACAATTAAGAATTAGAGATAAAGATTTTATCAAGGTACATTTTCATTTCATCATAGGTAAGTCTGGCAACGGAACCGGGAGGTGCCGGTTCCGGTTCCGGTCTGTCCCAGTCCGTTATCGGTTTCGTTTCGGTTCCGGCTTGTACCGGTTAGTAGCAGTTCCGGGAGGGGTAACGGGACGGAAATCGGGATTTACCAGTTAGTCCCGGTTTCGATCCCGATCCGTTCCGGTCCGGTTTGTTTTTTTAAAAAAATAAAAAAATAAAAAATCTTAATTTATAGTCGTTGGGCAACGGGTTTTGGGCCCCACCAACGGCTCTTTCACCCCCATAACTCCCCTTTACACCTCCCTACCCCCCAAACTTTTTTTAATACCCCAACCTTCTAAAAACTACATTTTCATCCCTTTTTTTAACTATAAATACTCTCAACCTTTCATTCTTTTCACTCACAAAAATATTATTTTCTACTCTCTCTACTCTCTAATCTCTTATTCTCGTTAAAATTACGAATTTGATCTTTGGAAATTGGAGCTTCAAAATTCAACTTTCAATTTTCGGCTTTCGGTCATACACGTCTACTTTTTTAAGTAGACGTTTGGTACATTCGTTCCAACTCACTTTTCATTTAGTTATTTATTTGTTTGCATTTAATTATTTATTTTGTGAGTAATTAGTTTCTAGTCTCTACTTATTTAGTTAGTTATTTGTTTAAAATTTTGCACTACATTTTCGTATTATATATAATTTACTCACTTTTTATATTTGAATATGGATTCCAGTAAGAACAATGTTGACAAGGGTAAAACATAGTTGATTCGATCACTAATTTATGGAGCTCAAAATCCAAGAAAAATAAAAAAACTGGTAGTACTTCTAAATCTAAAACTAAAAAAACTTCTCAATTAAGAATAAATACGTATGATTATACGCATGTTGATGAAACTGTTTTTAATATTGATAGTAATAGTGGATTAGATCCTTATCATGAACATTTACAAAGAAGGTTTGGTAATTTTGATGAGGAATTACCGGAAGATGATGAACATGATGAGGTTAATGATTATATTGATAGTTTTGATAATAATGTTGATGAATATGATGATGATGAAATTCAGCCAGCTACGGCTACTTCCACTCCCAGTCCCTCTTCCCCTCCCGCTCCCTTTCGTTGTCTTGCTCCCGTTCCCCCCGTGCATCCTAGGACTAATAGAACGCGCTAAAAAATCAGTTGTGTGGCAATTTATGACTCAGAATGAAGATAAAACACAAGCTATTTGTAATAAATGTAAACATAGATTGAATCATAAAACTGTAGGAAAACAGGGTGGGACGGGACATTTGAGTAATCATTTAATGTCATGTTGTAAAAATGAATTTTTGCATGCTAAAGTTGTAGCCGAAGCTAAAAAGAATGGTACCACACTTCCTGAAAATGTACGAGTAGAGGGCTCTAATATGGTCCAAACACAATTAAATCCTTCTAATGTTTCTGGCTCTAGTATACAACGGTCATATAGTAGAGAAAAAAATCTTGAAGAATTAGCTAAAATGATTGTTGTTATGGGTTTGCCATTTAGTTTTGCTGAAAATCC